>JANUSC010000288.1:0-290359 GCA_025200525.1 Camellia lanceoleosa | reverse complement strand
CTACTAGAGCACTCCAACAAATATAGTCCGATCAGGTTCCCCCACGGAGAACAAAGGTCGTCTCAAAGAGGGAACATCAAAACCCCGGTCATACCACTTCATTCCTCAACGCCTTGCATAGTCCTCCAGACGCTTCGCTAACCACATACCGACCGCCGATGATATAAAGATCAACGGATGGCCCAGCAAGATAAGTCCGTCAGCTTCCCACTCACCCATATCCGTGATCAGAGGACATTGACCCGCCGAGGCTCCATCAGCGATGGAGAAGTCATACAAAGTCATCGCCATAAACCAAGGCAGTAGTACCAAAGGAGTTAGTGGTGTCCCACCATTCTACTAATGCGCCAGCAGGTCCCCGCCACGATGACACGCATAACCCCATACAAAATCTAAGCAACTCGCCATCAATACGTGTGTTTAACAACATCTGGAGTCTTCCATTCGCCACTCTCAAGTAATGATAGAATTGCACCCTATGGGGGAAATGGGGAAGATACTCCTGTTCGTAATGAATGTATGTATTCAAAAAGTAAAATAAATAGTGTTGACAAGCATGAGTCAGGTGCAAAATAAACCAACATCAGACATGAACTATGTGTTCAGATGAGTAAAATACTATGAGGAATCATGATTCAGATTGGAAAGCAAAATATATGTTATGGAACGTGAGAGCCAGATTGGTTAAAATACGGCGCGAGAATCACAGGTTCATTGAGAAAATACTAATGAGAACCTGCAGTTCAGATTGAAAGGTAAAATATGTTGTTAAGGAATCAAGGTATCAAATTGAGCAAATATCACGCAGGAATCGTGGTGTTCAGACAGCAAAATATCATAAGGTGGACTGTGGTGTTCAGCTGGAGCAAATGTTGTATGGACTATAGGGTTCGGGGATTGGCAGCAGGTGTCAGAACTAAATGCGTCAGGAAACAAAATGAGTTAGAGGTGCTCCAATGCGCTGTGGTGCTCAAATGAGCTATATGCCCAAATGTGCATCAGGTGCTCAAAAATGCTATAGGTGCCCAAAATGAGTCAGAAATTAAAATGCGCTGTGGTGCCTAAACAAAGTTATGTGCCAAGTCATGATTGTGTTATGTGTGTTGTATGTTAGAATAAGCAGAAATATATAGGTGAAACGTGTCTTAACGAGCAAGAGAAAAGGCTTAAAGGATGAAATGCAAGGAATGTACCACATTGCAGAGAATGTAAAAGTGAAGCATGCACCGTGCATGCATGATGAGATAGATTACATTCCTGCCCGTGAAAATAAGTCCCATGGGCGCCTGCCATGGTTCTGTAAAATGCAAAGTTCTGCGCTGGTACTTCTCCTGCCTAATAGCCGCATCTCCAGGCAACAACATAATGTCTGCCCATCTCTACCCATGGTGGAGAGCCCTCGCTATGTAATATGTATACTGGCCACCGAAGAATCTACAAATGAGCAAAAAATGAGCAGAACACGCCAAAATTGCAAAGCCAACAAAGTCATCAAAGTCAACGGACGGAAAGGGAAGCAACTTGAGAGAAACATACCTCATAGAAATGGAGAAAGAAGGTTCGAAACAAATTCTAATCGTTCAAAATGAAGAGAATCGAAAGCTTTAAGGAAACAACTTCGTGATATGGGCGCGAAGACACGATAAAGTGCAACCCGAGAGGAGAAAATGGTCTAGGAGCAGCAAGAACGTGTTTAGCTCGCAGGTTTGTGAGCAAAGTGGCCGGATGTGTATATTAGCATCCTGTGCCTCAAACGGCTAATCAGTCTCCTCATGGTTAAATTGGCTCTGCCAGCCGCTGGTCGACTTCCACCACTTAAGTGGTTTGAATAATTAATGACCACTGATGTAGGTGGCTCAACCCTCCCGATGGCCCCAAGGTCCCATTGTTCTCCCTTCAGATTTTGGTGATGATTGGGAGTCCTCGCTCGAGAAAGTACAAGAGCACACTTCGGGCAACAAATTTGCCCTCGCTGAAATTTTCACATTCTGAGTTCCATGCATGAGAAGCCATCGTCACTGCTGTAAGAGTAAGTGTGTATTCCTTGAGGCATTTATCCTCCGAGAGGTAAACCGGAGGTTCAAGTTAATTTGGTCTTGTTAAGGCTTATTTCTCAGCTTGCAGCTTTTGTTTCTTCAAAACATGCTTTAGAAGGTAATTCTTTGCATTGTTATGCACACCAGCTCGCTCTCTGCATTGTTATGCACGCTTGTATTGTCATGCACTCTCCACCATGTTGTCGTGCACACTTTTCTCACATTGTTATACACTACTTCGTCACATTGTTATGTATACACTACCGTTGCATTGTTATGTGCACCTATTTGTGTTGTCTCGCATGTTTACTCGCATTGTTATGCACCCACACTTTGCTTGCATTGGTTAGGCCGTGACGCCAATTTGCATTGTTATGCTTATTCTAGTTGCATTATGCACTTTTCACTCTGCATTGTTATGCATGTTTCATTCAAGATTGTATATGCACCAAGTTAATTTGTATTGAAATTATACCATGATGTAACGTGAACATGTGTTTAACCATATTGTACTCAAGTGAGTTTCTTTCATGTAGGCACGTATATTGTATGCACGGTTCATTTGAAGTCGCTTTAATTTTGACGACATCGTGAGTGTACGCTCTATCCAAAAGAAGCTTCAACACTATTTAAGAATTGTATAATTTTCACATCCTTTCTCTCTCTCCTAGGAATGTGTGAGACCTGTTATTTCTTTGTATGATCAGTTATGTCAGTTTGTGCATGTCATTTGCATTCTGCTCCCTCGCCACGGACATATTCTTGTTATCTGGCTTCAATTGTCTAAGTCTTCACTCTTGTCAAAAAATGTGGGTCGCCTATGGGTTTTGACATTCACTGGCCACTTTTCGATTTCCCGAAAGTTTTCACAAAGAGGGGCAACTGCAGACACTCCTATTTTTTTTGACCAACTTTTAAGACCTGTGAGGCCATTCCACTGAGCGCCCGGTGATCGTGGTATACTTGAGCTTGTTTCGAAGCTAAGGTTTTTGGCCGAGAGCCTTACCTCCGAGCCTTCAACTTTGTTTCGGCTTGGCTTAGTAAACCAGTTTTGTTTCTCCTTCGAGGGAGGGAAGGTCTGTAGACCATCTTTTGTGGTCGTGAGACCACTTTCTTGCTGAGACTAGCTTTTCATTTTCGAGTTTTGGTCGCGCTGGCCTTGTCTGGGGGACCGCTAATGTTTCTCCGCTTGCTTTGGTTTTCTTGAACCATGCTGCCTTGTTGCTCTTGCTCTAGAGGGACACTGTGGGTCTAGGAGACCACTTTTTGGGGTTACTGACCACCTTTTGCAAAAGCTTGTAGACTAAGCCAGTTCTCTACTGCGCTTTGCCCTAGAGTTTCATCTTGCATCCTTTTTGGTTTGTTTTTGCACAAACCTTGTTTTCCTTATTTGGAAGGTAAGGCTAAGGGTGGGGAGACCGCTCTTCTCCCTTGGAGACCACTTCTTCCTCGCCATCAGCTTCCTGTCGCCAATCTGCTTTCTTGGTCTTGACCACTCCTTTCCTCGCTCTTACACCACACCACGCCCAGCCATGTTGCGTGACTACTCCCTCCCACACGTAATTTCACTTTCTTTTCCTCGCCGTAATCACTCTCAAGCACGAAGCTTCTGCATCTTTTTGGAGATATTTGTAGGCCGCCTATTACAATTGAGGTTATTGTACTATCCTCCATACACGTGTATGAAGTGATGTTTAGGCCTAAAGCTTCTGTCCAAACAAGCTTAAGGGGTATTATTTTTCTATAGCAAGCAGCTTCTCCTCATGCCTTAGGTTCAGATTTTCTTGCTTGGAGTGATACATACTATCTATATCTATACTTTTCATTTCTTGTTTTGTGCTGAAAGTGCATATTCTTTCATACTATTTCACACAAACACACACTCAAACACCATCTTATTGTTGTCGGTAAACAATTTTCGGGAGGCTGATTTTGAGTTTTGGAGGTTTGAGCTTAGAAAAGTCATCGAGTTGTAGCTTTGAAGTGGTTCTACAAGGGTGAGCTTCTAACCCTTAAAACCCTGCCTGCTTTTTGCTTTTGGGACCCATTTGCATGCTTATATTGGTTTGACTTCAAACTACAAAAGTTCTTGGATTTTTATGCTTAACATGTTTGTTTAATGTCTTTTGTGTTGATAGTCTACCTCCAGGCCTGTCCCATTTGTTTTGTACCATTTTTAAGTTATTGGTCGCCTTGTTTGAAGCCCCACCCATCAAACCTGCAGGAATTTCCGGGGCAGGGAAATGGTGTTTTAAGATCCCAAATAGAAGAGGGTCATCCCATCTCCTTGTGCTTTGTATGCGTTTGCTTTATTTGCTCCTCATGATTGAGCATGTTTGTTAGCTTGTGTTGGCTCCATCTTAGCATGTATTTTGGGGGTTATTTTTTGACATGGCATACCACTGCTTTTGACTTGGGTTTGGTCACTCAATGCATGCTTAGCATACACTTGTAGTGTAAATGTTGAAAATTAGCTTTGTGTGCTTCATGAAGTAGCATTTTTTCTAGTGGCATGCTTTGAGTCCATCTCAAAGATGGTTTTTGGTGTTTTTTTTTAACATGCCTTAGATCTGTTTTGGGTGGTTTGGTGGCCCCATGCATGCTCACACGAATTTCTTGTGCATCTATTTACTAGCCTAATGTGTGTATCATGCTTTTAGACCATACTGAATTCTAAACATGATTTTGCTTCTTAACTCTAAGAAGCTTGTGTCCATGTTTTTAGCATGCTTTTAGCTTCTGATTTGTGTTGTTTTGGTCATGCATGCCATGCTTTGTATAGCTATTACAATGCATTCAGCTTGTTAGGCTTTGTGTATCAAGTCCACTAGCGCGCATTGCTTGGGCTATTTACATGATTTTGGCATCATTTGTTATGCGTGATTTCAGTTCATGTTTCATGTTCCATGCACTCACATTTGTCACTCTTTTCCATGCTTTGGAGGGTTGGTCCTTTTATGCTCTAAAACATGAGCCATTGCGATGCCTTCATGCCTAAGCTTCATGCAGCGCCATCATTTCAGTGTTTTTTGGGTTATTTTGCCCATGATATAACTCTGGGACTTTTGTTGGCTGCTTCATCTAATGCCTTGGTAGGTGTGAGTGTAATCCTCCTACCTTGCATATTTCTTTATGCTCGCCTCATGCCATACCACATACCCCAGCCTTCATTTGGGCTTCGCCTTCCATGCATGTTTTAGACCCATTTTGACATGCTCTAGGACTGTTTTAATAGTTTTGCCTTTGCCATACGCTTCATGTATTGCAGATAGTTATAGTGCAAGTGCCTTGCTAGTTTCAAGCTTTGGGCACCATAGCATGCTTCAGTTTTTGTGCTTCATGTACATGATTTGGCATCATTTCTATATGCTATTTCAGAGCATGTAGCATTGCCATGTTCTAACTTCCCTTTTATGCTTTGAATGCACTTTTAAGGTTATGCATTGTTGCTTGTTTGTAGCCTCTGTATGTCATGTCATGCTTGCCTAGATCCTGAGCTCCCCATCTAGCATGTTTTGGTCTTTGTTGTAGACCTCACTGTTTATGTCTCATGGTTTAGTTCATGCATTTTGTGCCATGTTGCATGTCCCTTTATATAGTCCTCTTTGCTAGCCTTATGCCTTAAGGAGACCCCTAGCATGCTGCTTATGTTTGTTTGAATGATTTGGCATCATTTCTTGCTTAATTTCTCGTGAGCTTATAGTGTTGTTACACTTCCACATTTGTCACTCTTTTTGAGCACTCTTAGGGTTGTGCTCTTATACCACCTAGTTGATGGGCTATTTGCATTGAGCATGCTTGTTCTGATCTTTCATGCCTTAGTTTCATCATTATTATGTCTCCCTTGATTTGGGCATGATTGAGATCTGTCCACTTTTGGTTTAAGTCTATTGAGCATGTTTGTTTGCATGCTTATGTTACACAATTGAGTATGGCATGTTGTTCTTAGCATTTAGCATTGTGGTATGCCATGTTGTTTGCATGCTTATGTCACATTGCATTGAGTATGCCATGTTGTTTCTTATATTGTGTATGCCATGTTATTCTTAGCATCAGGTATGCCATGTTGTTAATTCTCGCATTGGCGTTATGCATGTTGTTTCTTGCATTGTGTTTTGGATTAGGCAAAATAGGTTCAAATATGAGAAACGAAGTGAGCATTTCATACCAAGTGATGAACGATGCCTCAATTCTCAAAGATCCTAATCTTCTTTTGATCATAAGCATGATAGAGTCAAGGTTTTATGTGTTTGAAAGTGTATGCATTCATTTCATATTGAATTAGTAATTTGGCTTCGGCCATCATATTACATTGAAATGCTTAGCGATTAATTGGCCGGAGGTTCGAGAACCGACTCATTGCTTACATGAAATGATAGGGAGGGTGGTTGTGCGACATACCTTGCAAATACATTGACATGCCTCTTTCTTGCTCTGTCTGCGCAAATCGTGGGAGAAGTCTGCGAAGAACAAGTGGTCCAAGAAATGGGGAAACATTCGCCGACCACTCTTTTTTCCGTACTGCAAAGAAGAAAAGTGGTGCGGCGTGTGGTTGGCAATATCAACCTGCCGGTCATGTTGGCCCCTACAGTCCCCCCCAAGGTGAGTTAGCTTTCGGAGCTTGGTGCAAGGATTCGAGAATGGTTATATGAAGAAATGAGGCTTGTCAGCATCATGACAATTTCCTAATCCAGGCGACCGAGCATGCATGCACTCTTCTCCTTTGAAGCTCCTTTTACTACTTTACTAGGCCGATTTGATTAGCCGTTATGCTTTGGTTTGTACTTAAGTAGTTAATGCATTTAGCTACTTATTTGTGTTGTAATAACTAGTTAGTTAACTTGTTAGTTACCAGCCCCTGCTTTGTACTTTCTAATTAGTTAGCTTGTTAGTTAATTAATTTTTTGATGTAATAATTGGTTTAAATTAGCTTAGATTTAGCTAGATTAACCTTATTTGGACCCTCCGCCGAGGTGGGCCAATTGTTGTGGCGTAAGCGTAAGTGTGTGATGCATTTCTTCCAACTTCTCGCTTTCTCTCTCCTTTTACTTAACCACTTACATTTATGGTTAGTTTTAGGGCATATTTTTGTTTAGCATACCTTATGCTTTGCATGCCCACATCCATTCATCTCTGCTTTTATTAGCGCACTGGCTCGGCGCATCATGCACAAACTTCATTGTATTTCAACACATTTACTTAAAATCACGTGTTCAACAAAGCATGTTATCAAGTTGCATCACATGACACTCTAGAATAGCGTTTTAGCCTATTTTAGTTGCATTTTTGCATGTGTTGCATTAGCCATCTTAACATGAACTAGGTCATGCATGATTTTCCTAACCCCTTTAGTTCTCTTTTGCATCAGAGTACTACTATGAGTGTTTCACGCTTTAGCATAATGCATGTGTGTAAGTGTTAGCCATGTTAGCATGTGCTTGCGGAGGCTAACTCGCTTAATCGCCCGATATAAGCTGCTACCGAAGTGCACTGCGGGATGAAGGTTGGATTGCTGAATTGGAACAATTCATTGAAATAAGAATAGCTTCACTTCGCAAGTAGCAAACTTCAAAACCGTTTTCAAACAAATCAACATGAAAATGTTTCTGTTCCAACTTAGCTTATCTAGTCTATACTTGTATGTTAAAGTCGCATCACATAGCAATTCTAGGTTAATAACCGGAAATAAGAACACATGTATTTTCAAAACAAAATATCATGTTAGTAAAGGTTTATCTTGTCGAGGCGGCGAAGGGGTATTTCATTGCATGACCTTTCCTCTCCTGTACCCAAGTTCTAGAGCCGAGGCAACTTTTGGTGATGACGGATATGGCCTTAGGCACGAGTCGAGGAGTTTCTAAATTTTCCAAAACAAAATATTTAGGTGGCGACTCAGATTGCTAGAAAAAACAGTACCATGTTTGGCACTTCTTTATTAAAATCGATTTTCCAAAACAATTTGTCGGATTTGGACTCTTTGGTGATTTATCAGTCTCACATTGCCACATTGTGAGATTAGATTCCGTGAATCGTGGACACGAAGTCCGGCGGTAGTAGCTTGAAATGCTTTCCGGGTAACAAAATCTATTCTGGGCGCCCTATGCACGCGGAGCGGTTAAGTTCGGTGGTTTACAATGTATTAGGCTAGCTTCGTTGGTTGCTTCTCGCCTTTCAAATTTGATCACGAAGTACATGACCAGCCAAGTCATGGAAAGTAGGCAGAGATGTGAGTAGCAGTTCCTAGCCGATCACCAAAGAGAGGGGGATGAAGAAGTTGAATATTAAGTTCGCATTTGAGGCCATTTCTCACATGTCGAAGCAAGAGCACTGGGCGTGTACTTTGGCATGAAAGATCAAACCAATATTTAGTATAGGATAGAGGTGTTGCTACATAGCACTCGACAATTCCCAAGTATATCCTTATGCATTCAAACTTCGCCTGTCAAAGCATCGAACAATGAAGTAGTATGAAAAGTGGCATGTATGTCTTTGGACTAGAAGCAGTTTTGGAACCCCATAGGGCAAAAGCAGGTTAGATGTCATCGGGGACTTCAAACCTTGTTTGTATCTCAAGCTAAAGGAGATTGGAAAGTAAAAGAAGAAAAGGATGAGCATCTATGTTTTCACTGTTGGGATGTTCACGATTCCCTCGGCTTGAAAAAACTAAATTTAAGATCTATTAAAGAGAGAACAACGAGGTTCGCCGATTCATTAGCAACTTCTATCTTCTTCTATGATAGACATCCCTTTCGAGTCCTGGATGCATCCGATCATCATTGAACAAAAATTTGTGCCGCCACGAGCTGACATGGTTACCATAGATGAGGTACAAGTATGAGAATCCCAAAATATTACGACATGTAAACTGAACTTCTTAGAAAAGGAAGCGTATCCACCAGGGGCAAATGCCAAAAGACAAGAGAGGGGGCAATTTGAAGAATCGGTCAAGCCAATTCATCGCTTCCATGGAGGTAAATTTGTACAAGAGGGTCATCTCGGGATGGTATAAGCTATGCTCGTTAAGCACGTCAAGAATCCAAGCACGACTGGAGGCCATCCATGGAGGAGAGTCGCGAGAGGCGCTATTGATGAACAGGGGGTGATGTTAGTCTCTAAGATCCAAACAATGTATATTACTTGGTCCACCATGGAAGAGGATTGTATTGGTTTTTGTTCGGTGATGCCACAAATGTTAGATCCATGCAAACCGCAGATGAGACATTCCGCCGCCGGTTGCATAAACATGACTTCGCCGTTGGCCATTTTTAGTCTGGGGTGATTAATGTAATTAAATTTACATCACTCAAGGGGTCCAATCGGCCATGTAGTATATTCTCAGAAGCGGCAGACTACTTCACGGTAGGTTAGGGCCCAATCTTACTGTAGCATGATGTTGAAGGTGTCGTGACGCCGCTAAGTTCATCGTATAACATTATCTCGCCGCTACTGGTCTCAAATGATGATTATTGGCCGATAATGGTTCCTTGCACTTCCAAGAAGGAGGTGATCGACTTGTTAGAGAAATACAACGTGACTTTTTCATAAGTCATCTACATATCGTATAGGATATCAATCAAATAGAAGCTGAATGTGCGTAATGAAAAGTATAGCATATAATGGGTCAAGCCTCAAACTCCGACGAAGCTCATGATTAGCCGAGGAGGAGCGATGGGTATCTACAGAATCTCTCCAAACTGTCCTCGGCATGTCATGGTGGTGGGGTAGGTCTCGCCATCTCCTTCGTCTTCCTCCGGAACCCCTCATACTATGGGCTCGAAATGTCTTCGATCCTCCCTGCTGCTCTTCCTACTATGGCCAGAGATCTCTCTCTTTCACCTCGCCGAGCACCGCCGTGAGGCATATAAAAGATATGTCACGAGATAAGAAGATGGTGTAGTCACCCTCATCTACGAAAAAGTCCGTGCATCCCAACCAATTACAGAATCAATCATCTCTAGCAAGGGGTGTATATATCTCGTCACTGGCGCGCATGTACGAAGAGGCTGTATCGCCGAACTACTGGCACTGGTGGTAAACCAAGGCTTCACGTAAACAGAGAAGCGCTCACCTGTACCACTTTCGCCGCATGGACCGATTCAAAGCCAAAACCGGAATCCGGGCAATCTCTGAGAGCACCTATGTACTGGTCTCTCATCACTGGGCTGCTAGCTTAACACCGCCCAAGGCCGCCAGGTGATTTTGCAAATGCACAGGATATACAAAGCTATTATCTCGCTATTGAAAGTGCAATGTAAAAGCAAAAACTCAAATGAATCAGTACGGTTTGAAATACCTTCCTGCCATGCGGTTATAGGTGTCAAAATATTCTAGCGCTAAGAACAAGAAAGACTCTCCGCAAGGCCTCCGTGCACCTTCCATCATACCTATGAGAATATGGAACCACGAGGGGCATCTCTATCTCTGGCTCTGGAGCAAGCCTCGGGAAGTAGGCATATACCCATAGCTACAGAATGTAAAAGGGCAATAATGAGTATGTTTATCAGTAAAGCAGCATACAAATAAAGAAAAATCGAGAGAATAATTAATGCGATTAGCGTGTACAACCAAAGGTAAGCGATTGCGTGTATGTAGTGTGTATGGTGTCTGATAATGTAAAAGCAAAACGTAAAAGAAAGGAAAGGTGTACCTCGAGGCTCGCCAATAGCCTCCTAGCAGTGTCCACTGGCCGTGAGATGAGGAACTCATATATCCGCACAATGTGACCAGCTACCGCCCCAATCATAGCACCGAATGCGAGTCACGTCCACCCGGTGCACTCAAGAGGTAAAGGCAGCCGGTGTCCGCCTCGGCAAAGAGAGTAGTGCCCAATAGGAATATAAGGAACCTCGGTAATTGCTTGACCTCTTCCCGTCGTCGATGTCTCCTTTCTGAATCGGTCCTCGAACCATGAATACCTCACTTAACCCGTCGGGAAAAAAGGGGCGATTCCTAGCCGAGAAAGATCCGGCAAAGATCCCACTCACAGAGTCGATGTCAAAAGGATCGGATCACCCCTACCGATGCCGGTGAGCATGGAGAAGTCAAAGGAGTCATCGTCGGCTCTCCTGCCGAGAGGTGGAAGAATCGGTGGTGTCCCACCACCTTCCACCAGCATGCCCGAAAAGGCCGACTCATAGTGAAGCGCGAGAGTCCCATGCGAAAATGCCAAACCGGCCTCGATTGATATTGCGGACCTCATTGGGTAGCTCCGTGTACCAACCTCGGGCAATGGTGTTTCCATAACCCCGAAGGCATGTGAATCTCCTGTGTTCAAGACAAACAAATATGAAGCGATGGTCAAAAAATATAGTGTTTGAATGTATTCTAATTGATAAAAATCGTGTGTACATATGTTCGAAAGGACACGATATCATGTATGAATGTGCTCAGGCAAACTAAGCATGTGATGTACAAGTGTGTTTGTGATGATCGGATAAAGAGCAAGATTTGCTATCAAGATATATGACCTACATTGCGTAAAGTAAAGGAGAAGAGTATACCTCAAAGGCCAAAGGATAAGTGCGACTTTTGGCTCACAGAGCGAGGTCCTCCTGAGCACCTCGTGAAACTCCTAAATCGGGCGACGTTGTGGAGGCAATACATGTACCTTAGGTTGGTACGTCACGGTCGGGTTTGAACACCGGTGGCAAGAGCTCGAACTCAGATCCATCTCCATCCTCGGAGGAGCCCCACCTAGAATGTCATCCGCCATCTCAAGAAGAGGGAGAAAATGGTCGAAGGTATGGGAAATGGGCAAGAATGCCAAAAGTCAACCGAAAGTCAACCTTGAGGGTGAAAAATGGAGAAAAATGTCAAGGCTCGGAAGAGGGCACGAAAATCAAGATAACTTGGAAAACAAACCCCAAGTGATGGAAATCGAGAATGTGGTGCCAAATCACTTTTCAATTGGTTCAAAGTGTGTAAAACAATGAGGGTTTCGCTAATCGAAAGTTGTGGAAGGTTGGAAAACTTGTGTAAAGCCTGGATTGAAGGGAGGAAAACAATCGAGAGAGAGGAGAATGGATTTCAAAGGAAAGTGAAAGTATAGGGTTTGGAACCCTATACTTAAAGACCCAAGGCAAATGGACAAATCGCCTGACTGCCACTTTTGGCCGACCGCCAAATTGTTAGCCGATAAGCTTGTTTGATGGTCGATGGTGGCCGATGGCTCCCTTGTGGTCGATGGACTTGCAATGCCCTTGTTTGGGTAGTTCTGCTGATTTGTGCCCTCATCCTTCAAGAAAGTGCAAGAAAATACACTTTTCAAGCTTAAGCGGCCTCCGTGGTGACCTCAATCTGTCTTCCGTGGTGCGGCACTTGACACGCACAAGATGTATCCTTGTATATTGCAAGTTTGAAAATTGCTTTCGAATATGTTGCATTACAATGTTTGTGTCATGTTTGCAAGGTGCGCATTTGTTACACGCCTTTTCACTCTTACATTGAGCATGCCTCATCTCGCTTTTGAGATTATATCTCAACATTGCGGAGAACATGCCTTTACCATGCTTATATTGAATATGTGCATCTCTATGTTGCATGGAGCATACGCACACTTGTTGCATTGTCATGCACCTCTTTATTTGCGTTGTCACACACTCATTGCATTATTCATACGTATTTACCTCGTTACGCCCACATGTTACCCACGCCTGCGTTGTCACGCGACCTTACTTGCATTGTTATGCACACCTTACCGCGTTGTCACGCACTTACTTGCATTGACGTTGTTATGCACACCCTGCGTTGTCACGCACCTTACTGGCGTTGTTATGCACACCTTACCGCGTTGTCACGCACCTTACCGCGTTGTTATGCACACCTTACCGCGTTGTCACGCACCTTACTCGCGTTATTATGCACACCTTACCGCGTTGTCACGCACCTTACTTGCATTGTTATGCACACCTTACTTGCGTTGTCACACACAATACTTTA
The DNA here is from genome assembly GCA_025200525.1 of Camellia lanceoleosa. NCBI lineage: Eukaryota > Viridiplantae > Streptophyta > Magnoliopsida > Ericales > Theaceae > Camellia > Camellia lanceoleosa. Next base: position 277,385 of record JANUSC010000288.1, on the reverse strand, counting down.
CTCACCTTACTTGCGTTGTCACGCACCTTACTTGCATTGTTATGCACACTTTACTGCGTTGTCACGCGTTACTTGCATTGTTGTACACACTTTACTTGCGTTGTCATGAGCGTTCTACTTGCATTGTTATGCACTTTTTCAGTTGCATTGTTATGCACTGTTCCCCTGCATTGTTATGCACCATTTCGCTTGCATTGTTATGCACATCTCCCATGCATTGTTATGCACCTTTCCATTTGCATTGTATATGTACGCGTTTACCTCGTATTGAAATTATATCTTGATGTAACGTTGAATCTGCATCTCTACTATATTGTACCAATCAAAGTTTCTCTTTTGTGCACAATATTGTATGTCTGATTCATTTGAAGTTGGCACAACTAAGCGATATGGTGTGTCGTTTCAACCGAGGAACTCGGTGAGATCATTCCTCGCTCTCAAACTCTCTTGGTTACCTTTCTCCTCAGATTTGACATGCGTTAGGACGACCTTTCTTCTCTCGTGATTTGACACGATTTGGATGATCGCGCTTTTGTTGCACAATCCTTCTCCTTTTGGCTTTGATACACCGGGAGGTGTTTCGCTTTGAGACCTGTGTGTTCTCGAGTTGCTTTTAGCCTTCTCCGTGTGAGACGCAGTGAGAATTGTATAATTTTCTTACATCCTTTCTTTTGGAGTGTGTGAGACTGTTGTTTCTTATTCGCTTGATTAAAATGTTGTATTTATTCGCATGAATGCTTCATTACGTTCTCTTGCATAATCATAAGTTATGTTCTGCATTATGCATGTCATTTGCATCTTGCCCCTACCTACGGGCGCATCTTATTGTTGTCTTATATGTTTGTCTAAGTCTTCGGCTTTGTCAAAAATGGGTCATGTCTGGGCTTTGACATTCACTCCCGTCATTTTATAACTTTCGAGTTCTGTCAAAGAGAGACAACTGTAGACACCCCATTTTTGACCGTCCTCAAGACTTGGACGTCATTATTTGAACACTCGATGATTATCCATGCTCGTGTTCGTTTTGAGTTCCTGAAGGTCTCGGCTGTGCGCCTTGCCTTGGAGCCTCCCAACTTATTTGTTTTGTGCTTGGTTATGGACCAAGAGCTTGTAGTTTTGTTTCGAGGAAAAGGGATGGCTTTTGGCCAACCCTACAACCCATCGCCAAGCCATGTGCATATCGGCCTTTCCTTCTTTCTATCTACCATAAATGTTGGTGGTCGGCACTATTTTTGGCCGATCGGCCATTGTTTTGGCCGAGACCCTTTTTTCTACTTTTGCGCATATTTTTTCTTCCATCTTATGCCACCGTTGGTCACTTGGTGTATCCTCCATACACGTATGGATGGATTCAAACAAGTCCTAGCTTGTTCAAGAAGCTTGGGACTTGGATTTCTATAAGAAGGAGGCCACTCTCTCTTTCAAAGGTTTTGAAAATTGGTTTAGAGATATACATATCTATCTCTCTCAGATATTTCTTCCTCTCTCTCTATATATATATATATTTGTGTGTGTTTATGCCTTAAAGTGTGTTTTCTCTTCACTTTTGCACTACAACACCTACTAAAGCACCATTTCTTTGTTGCTGAGGTACTAGAGGACCTTGTTTGGACCCTCAAAGTTTGTTTCTTTGGCTCAGAAGTTGCTGTTCTAAAGAGGTTCTTCAAGGGTGAGTCCCTTACCTCTTTAAAGCTTTGCGTTCATAGCTTATTTAGCCAACTTTGCATACTTCTTTTGGCTTAGCTTTCAACTGGAAAAAGTCTTGTTTTGAAGTGCTTAACATGTTTGTTTAAGGCCTCTTTGGTGTTGGGGGTGGTCTACCCCCTTTGGAGCCTTATTTGGCCTTGTTTTGAACCATCTCTTTAGGCCTTCGAGATCACCTTTATTTGGCCGCTTCACCACTGAATTCTAGAGGAATTTCAGTGGTAGAAAGTGTGTTTTGAGGTCTTAAATAGGAGGGGGTTATCCCCCCTCCTCTTCTCTTGAGTGCTTGTGTTGATGGCTCACCAAGTTGGCATGTTTTTCTACCTCTTTGTGGCTCCATTTCAGCATGTCTTAGGCTTTGTTTTGCCATGATATAAAACTGTTTTCGCTTGGTTTGATCACATCATGCATGCTTCTTGCACTTGTAGTGCAAATCCTCTCACTAGCCTAATATGCATCATGCTTTTGACCATCATTCTAGCATGTTTTTCGCTCTACTCTAGCAATCTTTTCTTCATATTTTGACATGCTTAACCTCTGTTTTATTTTGTTTTGGTCATGCATGCCTTGCTTTGTATAGCCATAGTGCATTCTAGCACACTAGCTTCAGCTTCAAGTCTCTAGCATGCATTGCTTAGGCTATTTGCATGATTTGGCATCATTTGATATGTGATTTCAAAGGCATGTAGTATGGCCATACACTCACATGTGTTACTTCTTTCAATGCTTTGGAGGGGTTGTGTTTTATGTCTTAAATATAAGCCTATATGCATGCCCTTTTGCCTAAGCTTTGGGCTGCCATCTCAATGCATTTTTGGTGTTATTTTGACATGCCATAACTTTGATTTTAGTTGGTGAAGTCATCTCATACTTGGTTTTGGTGGGTGCAGTGTAATTTCTTTGTTGGCCTAGTATGCTCCATGCTTCATGCCTCTAATTGTAGCTTGTGTTGGCTATGTTCAAGCATGTTTTTGGCAATCGCTTTTGACCTACCTTAGGACTATTTTGAGTCACCTTGCCCTTTTGGGGCTTGCTTGATATGGCCATGGTGTAAGTCCCTTGGCTAGCTTTTTAGGCTTTGAGCCCACTAGCATGCTTTATTTGTCATATGTGCGTGATTTAGCATCCTTTGGAATGTAATTTTAGAGCTTACTTCATTGCTACACTCTCACATTTGTCACTTTTCATCATGTTTGAGAGTTGTGCTATTATGCTTAGTTCATAGGCCAATGCATGAGCATGCATTTTCTTGCTTTTCATGCCATCATTTCAAAGATTTTGGCCACTATTTTGGACCCTCTTAGGTCTGGCCACATGCGGTTTAAGTCCATTAAGTGTTGCATTACATAGCCCTTGCCATTATGTTGTTGTATGCATGTTGTTACATGACATTGTTGTTTGCATGTGGTTGCATGCTCATCCCGCTTATGATTGTTGTTGTATGCTCATGTTGTTTGCATGTTGCATATTGCATTATCTTTGCATGTTTGTTGCATTGCATTGTGTTTGGATCGGATGTTGATCCAAACATGGGAAACGGGCGTTTCATACTTGAAGTGATGAACGCCTCATCCCTTAGGGTCACCGACACCTTTGATCATGTATGATAAGGTGGAGGTTCATCGAGTCTTATGTGGTATTTGTGTGCATTCATTAACATTGATTTGTGCAACTCGCCTCTTTGACCATCATGCATTGAGATGTGTGATTGATGGCTCAAGAGCCGAGCACTACACTCCTTTGAGCTTTAGACATGATAAGAAGTGTGGTTGCACACATTTTCTTGCAAATACACTGCCATGCCTCTGTTAGTGCTCTGTTGTAGCAAAAGGAGAATTTGCAGAAGCGGTGGCCGATCAAGATCGATCTGCCGATCGACCACTTAGTCTCCGATCGGCTATCAAAATTGGTCGATAGCTATAAACGTAAGGTCGATGGCCACTCCTCTTGGTCGACCACTTCTCAACATGTCCATAAGGTGGATCAAGTATCTTGGAGATTGGCACAATTTTCAAGTCCAAAACGGTGAAAACAAAGGCATCACGAGACATGAGTGGATTTCGGAGGACGCGACCGAGCATGCATCGCTCATCATTCCGAGGCGTAGCTGCGGGCAAATTATTCAGCTTACTTAGCTGGTTTTGTAAATTAATTAATTTGATTAATTAGTTAAAGTTTTGTAATAATCAATTAGCTAAGTTAGTTAATTAGTTGATTTGTACTAATTAGTTTAATTAGCGAGCTAGTTAGCTAAATTCATTAGGACCCTCCGCCGAGAGGGCACAACTGTTGTAATAAGTGCGTGTGTGTGATACATGTCTTCCAACCCCATTTCTTTCTCCTTTACTTAACCGCTGATGGTTAGTTTAGGGCATATTTCGATTAGTATACCTTGTGCTTGCATGCGTGCATCCATTCATCTGTCTTGTACGCACTGTGCTCATGATCATACAAACCGCTTTGTATTTCAATACCAATTTGAATAAATGTTATCAAGTTGCATTCACATGACATCTTAGAATAGCCGAGCCTATCTTAGTTGCATTTGCATGTGTTGCATTAAGCATCTTAACATAGTTAGGATCATGCATCAATTACTAACTAGCTTCTGTTTTGGCTCGGAGTACACTGTGAGTGTTTATCCTTTAGCATCCTTGCATATGTCTAAGTGACTGCCATGATAGCATGCTTGTCATGAGGCTATTTGCTTAACTAATATAACTGCATGAATGCCTGGATTAAGGTTGATTGCTTGAATTGGAACAATTCATCGAAATGTGAGTTTTAAGCCCACTTGAGAGTGGCAAAATCATGTTTTCTAAGCCCACTTGAGGGTGGTAAATTCGACTTAGCCTACTTACAGTAGCAACTTCAAACCATTTTCGAAATGAAACATGAGATGTTTTGTTCCAAATTGACTGATTTAGTCTATGCTTGTATGCTGCATCACATAGTAAGCTAGCTAATAAATCGGAATAAGAACACGTGTTTTCAAAAATAACATATCATATTAGTAGAGGCCGATCCTTTGATCGGGCAAGCGGGTGCTCATTTCATGACCTTCCCCTCGCACTCCAAGTTCTGGAGCCAAGGCAACTTTGGTGATGATTTTACACGTGGCCTTAGCCACGAGTCAGGGTTTCCTAAATTTTCCCAAAACAAAATATTTAGGTGGCGACTCTGAAATCTGGCAAAGCAGTCCATGTTTGGCACTTCTTGATAAAAATCAGTTTTCCAAAACAATTTTCCGGATTTGGACTCTTTAGTGATTTATCAGTCTCACATTGCACTTTGTGAGATTAGATTAAGAACCGTGACAGGAGTCCGAATCAGTAGCTATGAACAACGATTCGCACCCTCGCGCGCGGAGCGGAAGTTCGGGCGGTCTACACAAACACTCTGCACACTTCGCAACACAAAAATATAAAATCCTAAACTAAAAATTAAAATAGGAATATAACTTTAAATTACTCAATTTCGCCAGAAGTCCCCAGCAACGGCGCCAAAATTTGCTGGGTCGTTACATACACCAAAAATAAATCCTAAATTATACCAAATTCTTTTAGAATAATGGCAAGTCCAGGTATCGATCCACAAGGACAATTGTGAAATTAAACTAATTTAGTTGTTAAATTCCTAATTTAACTTTGATGAAAAAGATGAGGGATTCATAAACTAATAATAATTAAATTAAGCAACACGATGAAACTAGCAATTATAAATAAAATTGGAATTTACTGATTTGGGAAAAAACCTAGGGCAATGAGTTCACCACTAGTTACATAAATAAGGATTCAAGTTGAAATCAATTATACTACGGTTCAAACTAAATAATACTTCGCAACTACAAGATCGAAGCATTTATCAAGAAAATCATCACGTTCTATGTATATGCACGAACCATCTCAAGTAGTACGAATCGCTCGCCTAAACTAGGGTAGTAAACGACTCGCCTCGTAGTATGACTCATCTCATACCTTGAATATGAAAGAAAAGAAACCATTGTATAGAAAGCATTCAACAATCACGTAAAGTTTAATACTCAAAGAGATAATAAAAATATGTATTTGAAACTTCTAAAGCACCATACAATTGTTCAAATCTTTACATAATTAAAAATCAAAAAGAAAACCTCATTGCATAGCTAGGTTTCATCAAAACCCTAGAAAATAAGAACCTAGCCACTCATGGAGGAGGGAAGAGGTGGAAGACACCATGGAAGTTGGATTAAAAGCTTGAGAATCCTTTCCTCCAAACCCTAGCCTCTCTCTCCTTGGAAAAATATCGTAACCCTAATCTAGTCTCCTTTTTGCCTTTTTATACCTCGCTTCTTTTAAATAGGTTTAAAAGATCGTGCCCATTTTCCGAGGTACGATCGCACGTGTGGAAAAAGTCAACGCACATGCAGAAACTCTTTGTCTCCAAATTTCAGATTTTTGCCCATTTTATACTCGACTATGTACAACCCGATTTACATTAAATGACATAAAATATATAGTTTGACAAGCAAGTAAAGTTAAGAAATCCTAATTAACAGCCTCAATGTTGCACAATTCGACCTTAATCAGTTGTTATTCTTCATGAAAAGTAGAGCGGCATGATGGAAATGCCCCAATCTCTTGTGTCAAAGCATTGTATTGCTATCTTTTTTATGTACAGTAGACTGCTGTTGGGTATACCTCCTTATTGGAGTGTGGGACCCAATTGGTTTTGGAAAAAGAGTTTTAAGTTGGCTTGGTTTAGGTATAATATTTTTATATATTATATTTGTGGAGGCCCAATCCAATTTGGATACAATTAGGGTTTGATTACAAAACCCTAGATTGACAATATAATATTTTTTGGTGTATTATTTGTCCCCAAGGAAAAGTGGCTGCTATAACAAGATAGGGCATCGGTAACAGTGCCTTGATCAATCAAGAATTGGGGTTTGATTTGTGAAGCGCTTTGGTTCACTTTTCGGTTTTGATTTGGTTCGTTATTTTGGATCGCCTTCAATTTCGTTCAAGATTTTGGTTCATCTATTTGGTGAGGTCTTTCCTCTTGTTTATTTGTGATTATTTGGAATTCACCTAAGGGTGGTTTTGTGAGACAATTCGTGTCTCGTTTGTAATCGTTTGGAACTTATTTGGTTGATAGTGGAATCGGATTTCGATCCCGTGGACGCATTCTCACATTGAGGAACCACGTAAAAATTCTTGTGTTGCCTTTGATTTAATTTTTCTGCATTAGTTTTTATTCCCATTGATTGATTTACTTGTGGGGAATCATCGATTTTCCCTAACAACTGGTATCAGAGCTTACGGTTTATTTGGATCTATTTATTTGTGAAAATCAATGGAGGGGAATGTGGGTTGCATGTCTAGCTTCAATGGAAGCAATTGGGTAACTTGGAAAACTAAAATGGAGGACCTATTATTTTGTAAAGATTTGTATGAACCCATTGAGGGTGATAGTAACAAATCAAAAGATGGTTCTTTTTCAAAGAAAGACATTGAGTGTTATTATTGCCATGAGAAAGGACACATGAAGCGAGAATGCCGAAAGCTCAAGAATAAGGAAAAAAGGCGTAACAAAAGTGTAGATAAGAAGTAAGAAGAAACAGCAGCAGTTACTACCGATGATCTCATGGTCGTTTGTGAAGATGATTGTATCAATTTTGTGGGCCAAGAGAGCAATTGGGTGATTGATTCCGGTGCTTCTTTTCATGTGACTTCTCGAGTTGATTTCTTCACTACCTACACTGCAGGAGATTATGGTTCTGTTCGAATGGGTAATGAAGGTTTGTCCAAGATTATTGGTATGGGTGATGTTTGCTTGGAAACAAATTTGGACTGCAAGTTGTTGCTTAAAGATGTAAGGCATGTTCCCGACATTCGCCTCAATTTGATCTCTACTGGGAAGCTAGATGATGAAGGCTTCAACAACAAATTTGGTGATGGAATATGGAAGCTCACAAAAGGTTCTTTGGTGGTGGCTAAGTGCAAGAAGACTCATACACTTTATTCGATGCAAGGAAAAATTTGTAAAGGTATTGTCAATGCACTTGAAGATGATACTTCTACCGAATTATAGCACAAGCGGCTTGGCCACATGAGTGAAAAGGGGCTGCAAGTATTGTTCAAGAAAGAGCTTCTACCCGGTTTGAAAGGTACACATCTTAAAACTTGTGTTCATTGTTTGGTGGGTAAACAACATAGAGTTTCTTTACATAAAAATGTTGCTTCTAGAAAAGAAAATGTGTTGGAGTTAATCCATTCGGATGTTTGTGGTCCTTTAAAAGTTAGAACACATGGTGGTGCAGTTTATTTTGTTACTTTCATTGATGATTATTCAAGGAAAGTTTGGGCTTATCTACTAAAAACTAAAGATCAAGTTCTAGAAGTATTTAAGCATTTTCAAAGCTATGGTTGAAAGAGAAACAGGAAGAAATTGAAGTGCATCCTAGCATACAATGGTGGTGAATACATTGGGCCATTTGATGAGTATTGTCGCAGCCAAGGTATTCGGCATCAAAAGACAGTTAAGAAGACTCCTCAACAAAATGGCGTTGCCGAGAGGATGAACCGCACCATTGTGGAAAGAACAAGGTGTTTGCTTTCACAAGCTAAATTGCCAAGATCCTTTTGGGGTGAGGCAATGAGTACAGTGGTTGACTTGATCAATTTATCTCCTTGCTATCCTTTGAATGGTGATGTTCCTGAAAGAGTTTGGACTGGCAAAGATGTGTCTTATGAGCACTTGAGAGTGTTTGGTTGCCGAGCTTTTGTTCACATTCCAAAGGATGAGAGGTCCAAGCTTGATAGTAAGTCAAGACAATGTATTTTTCTTGGCTATAGGCGTGATGAATTCGGGTATAGATTATGGGATCCGGTCGACAAGAAAGTCATTCGAAGCCGTGATGTTGTGTTTCTTGAAGACCAAACAATTGAAGACTTTGGTAAAGGTGACCAACCGGAGCCAAAAACTAGTGATCTCATTGACATTGATCCATCTCCTTCATCTTCAGTTCATGGTGAAAAATGGGGAGATGTACCACCTATTGAAGATGTGGAGGATGATGCTAATCCTAATGAAGTTGAGCCAGAAATTGAAGAAGAGCATCCAACTCAAGAACCGTCACCACAACTTGAGTTGAGAAAATCTACAAGGGACCGACAACCTTCAAGAGAGTATCCTCCCAATGAATTTGTGTTGATTTCTGATCAAGGGGAGCCGGAGAGCTACCAAGAAGCAATTGAGCATGCAAAGAAAGATGATTGGAAAAAGGCTATGGAAGATGAGATGAATTCCTTACTTGAAAATCACACTTATGATTTAGTGAAGTTGCCTAAAGGGAGGAAAATTCTGAAAAATAAGTGGGTTTTCAAATTGAAGAATGATAGGAAGAATCTGAGGTACAAAGCACGTCTTGTAGTGAAAGGCTTTGGGCAAAAGAAAGGCATTGACTTTGACGAGATTTTCTCGCCGGTTGTGAAGATGTCTTCTATTCGGGTTGTACTTGGCATGGCTGCAAGTATGAACCTTGAAGTTGAGCAACTTGATGTAAAGGCCGCATTTCTTCATGGTGATCTTGAAGAAGAAATTTACATGGAGCAACCAGAAGGTTTTGTAGAGAAAGGGAAAGAGAAATTTGTTTGCAAATTGAAGAAAAGTTTGTATGGCCTCATGCAAGCTCCGCGGCAATGGTACAAAAAATTTGACTCTTTCATGATGAATAATGGTTTTTCTAAAACCACTTCGGATCATTGTGTGTTTGTGAAAAATTTTCCGGACGGTAAATTTATTATTCTTTTGCTTTATGTTGATGACATGTTAATTGTGGGTCAAGATTCTACCATGATTAATAGGTTGAAGTTAGAGTTGAGTAAATCTTTTGCTATGAAAGATTTGGGACCGGCAAAGCAAATACTTGGTATGAAAATTGTTCGTGATCGCAAAGAGGGACTGATTTGGTTGTCTCAAGAGAGCTACATTGAGAAAGTTCTTGAGAGATTCAACATGGATAAAGCAAAGTCAGTTGGTTGTCTACTTGCAGGTGACTTCAAACTTAGTTCGAATCAATGTCCTACAAGTGAGAAAGACAAAGAAGAGATGTTGAAAGTTCCTTATGCTTCAGCAGTTGGTTCTTTGATGTACGCCATGGTTTGTACAAGGCCGGATATTGCTCACGCCGTTGGTGTGGTGAGTCGTTTTCTCTCTAATCCGGGTAAAGAACATTGGGCAGCGGTAAAATGGATTCTAAGATATCTTCGAGGGACTTTGAAAGTGTGTTTGTGTTTTGGGGATGGTGTCGATGCTTGATGGGTTCACAGATTCTCGACATGGTCGGTGATGTTGATTCTAGGAAATCTACTTCAAGGTATTTAATGACTTTTTGGGAGGCTGTGGCATGGCAATCTAAATTACAAAAATGTGTTGCTCTCTCAACTACCGTTTAATTTATTGCCATTACGAAGCTTGCAAAGAAGAGTTATGGTTGAAGAAATTTTTGCAAGAGTTGGGTTTGAAGCAAGAAAGGTATGTGCTTTATTGTGATAGTCAAAGTGCTATTCACTTGAGTAAAATTTCTACCTTTCATTCGAGATCGAAACACATTGATGTGAGATACCATTGGATTCGTGATGTGTTAGATTCGAAATTGTTGCAACTCAAAAGGTTCACACAAATGATAATATTTCGATATCGACTAAGACTTTGTCGAGGAGAAACATTTAAAGTGTCGAACTTTGCGTATGGTTGATGTCTCCATCTAAGTCGGTAGGGGGAGAATTGTTGGGTATACCTCCTTATTGGAGTGTGGGACCCAATTGGTTTTGGAAAAAGAGTTTTAAGTTGGCTTGGTTTAGGTATAATATTTTTATATATTATATTTGTGGAGGCCCAATCCAATTTGGATACAATTAGGGTTTGATTACAAAACCCTAGATTGACAATATAATATTTTTTGGTGTATTATTTGTCCCCAAGGAAAAGTGGCGGCTGCTATACCAAGATAGTGCATCGGTAACAGTGCCTTGATCAATCAAGAATTGGTGTTTGATTTGTGAAGCAGTTTGGTTCAGCTTTCGGTTTTGATTTGGTTCGTTATTTTGGATCGTCTTCAATTCTGGTTCTGAAGATTTTGGTTCATCTATTTGGTGAGGTCTTTCCTCTTGTTTATTTGTGATTATTTGGAATTCACCTAAGGGTGGTTTTGTGAGACAATTCGTGTCTCGTTTGTAATCGTTTGGAACTTATTTGGTTGATAGTGGAATCGGATTTCAATCCCGTGGACGTACCTCACATTGAGGGAACCACATAAAAATTCTTGTATTGCCTTTGATTTAATTTTTCCGCATTAGTTTTTATTCCCATTGATTGATTTACTTGTGGGGATTCATCGATTTTCCCTAACAACTGCTCCTCTTTTATCAAATCTAAGGCAAAGTTTTTGCGTTTCATTTGAACTTTGAACACCTCTATATCTTTTGTATCTTTAATCACATATTTTTTTGTCTTCAAACAGCACCTTATAGCCTTTTTCCAACAACTGAATAACACTCAAAAGGTTTTGACTAATTTCAGGTACATATAAAACATCATAAATTAATTTCAGACCTGTATGGCCTTCAATTGCTACTGTTCCTTTGCATTTTACTGCAATGTGTGCTCCATTTCCAATTTTGACTTTAGAAATAGTAGTCTTGTCAAACTCTCTGAAGAGCTCTCGATCATAAATCATGTGGTTTGTGCAACCACTATCTATAAGCCAGCTTTCTGTGGAGTTGTTGGTGGCAAAGCATGATACCACAAACAACTACTCCTCTTGAGGTTGATCCTCAGTAGCCTTGGCTTCTCCTTGTTGCTGTTGATTCTTGCATATTCTTTCCATGTGCCCTAACTAACCACACTTGTGACATCTTGCATCTGGCCTCCACCAACACTTATTTTGTGGATGATTGGCTTTTTTGAAGTAGGGGCAAGGTGGAAAGACTTGAGTGTTGTTGTGTTTCTAAGCTTGTTGTTTTTGTTCTACCTTTTTTTTTTTTTTTTTTTGGCCACCGTTGTTGTTCTATGATTTGGCTTGTAAAGCACCTTCCACAAATCCTTCTTGCCTCATAAGCCTCCTTCATTCTTGTGCCTACAGTGCATTCAACAATTCTGCTAAGGTAATGCTTGACAAATCTTTTGAGTTTTCCAAAAATGAAATTGTAACTTCAAACTTTTCAGGAATTGTGACTAGGACCTTTTCAACAATTCTAGAATCAGAAAAATCAGTACCAAGGAGTCTTACCTTGTTGACAATGCCATGAAATCTGTCATAATATTCCTTAATTGTTTCAGCTCCTTTCATCTTTTGCATCTCAAATTCTCGAATCAAATTCAACACTTGAATCCCTTTGATCCTTTCATTTCCTTCAGATTCTTGCTTCAAAAATCCCAAATTTCCTTGGCTATTTTTAGCGTCATTATTCCAATAAAATGATAGATGAGACTGCTGCAAACAAGGTGGCTCTTGCTTTTGATTTTCTTTGCTTCCTCCCCTTTTGATTTTTGATTTGTGCAAGAGTTGGATTGTCTGGCAGAGGTGGAACTTCATATACTTGTTCAGCAGCTTCCCATAGATCATTAGCATCAAGATAGGCTTCCATTCTAATGACCCACACCTGATAATTTCTTCCATCAAACATTGGAGGTGCAATTGTAGTGAATGAATTTTCTGAATTCATTCTGGATAGGTTTTTGGAGTGATAGGTGATAAGTGTCTAGAAATTGTGTTTGAGCTCTCATAGGTCCCTCAAGATTGCAGCTCTAGTACCAGTTTGATGGATATTTAGGAAACCAAAGACTAAGGATAATGAGAGAAGTTAATTTTGAGACTACATAAGGCAAAAAAAAAATTTTTATTGAGCAACAAGCTGTCTATTTATACAGCATAATGAAAATTGAATTGTAGAAAAATCTACTACATGTTGAGCATAACAGCTAAATGCCTAAAAAATAACATGAAGAAATGGTCATAATACTAACAAATAAAGCTGATTCAGCAATCTTAAAGAATAGCAACAAATAAAACTAATTCTGCTTCGTGGGTCATGCTAGTCAACACTCTTTCTCTCAACCACCGCCACTGAGGACTACCATCCACCATTTTCCTTCAATTCGTTTTACTGTTATAGCAATTAGTGGACTGAGACTATTGAACCATGGATCTTGTAATAACAAATTGGATTCAGAGTGAGATTTGATTGATCTGTCTCAAATTAGAAATTTTACTTAAGAAAGCATATTAGGATGATTTTAAATTTTGTATGAAATGATTTTCTTTTACATGCCTCTTTACTCATTTGCATATGCATACAAGCCAGGTTGCCTCCTTGCATTGGAGCTCTGATGTACAAGGATGTTGTGTGAAGTCATTCAATATCTAGAGACTGCCCTTTAACATTATAGTATGAAACTACTTTATCAATGGTTGCACGTAATATAAATTTCTATAGCTAGTTCACTAAAGTGGAGTAAGAATCTTAGTTCATATGCTCCTTGAAAATCTTTCTGTTGTGGTGTAACATTTTTATGCATCTCTTATTGTCCTTTCGCCTCCCTAAATCACCATAGTGCCCATTATTGGGGATTGATTGTGAAATTTGTGGTTTAGTGGTTGAGTACAACTATAAACTATTAATGCTGTATTTGGTTAGGGGATTTGAGGAGGGATTTAAAAAGAGAAAGGGAAAAGGTGTGTGAAACTATGTGAAATATAACTATATTTTATTCACATTTCACCATACTTTTCCCTTTCCCTTTCCAAATCTCTCCTCAAATTTCTCAACCAAACACAGGTATAAGTGGGCATTGAACGACCGCCTAGGTTAGAAAATATATTATCTCGTGCCCAAGTTCAATCCAGTGCTAAAATGATGTTAAATTTCTAACCCCGCCAATAAAATATGTCGAAAATAAATATTAATAAGGGGTAAATTACATGGACCTTCCTTGATAATTGGAGATATTTGTTTGACAAAATTACTCTGGCTTTCCTTGACATTTATAGTTGCCCAACAGTTTCTCCCATTTTGTTAGGCAACGGTTAATCTTGTGGACAGTTTGACCACTTTTTGCATTGAATAACCCATTTTACCCTTATATAACTTATCTTTGTAACCAAATAAGCCTTGTCGTGATATGCAAAGAAGCAGTTGGATTGGGAGACATTTTCATAGTGGAATACTAGGTGAACTAGGGTGGCCTTTCATATTGCTTTTACCGTGGCACATGTCATCACAAATTCCATTTGGAAAATTCTAATCTTAAGAAAAATTATTTAGAAAAATCCCACTATAATAATGTGGTGATGACATTTTTTGCGACTAAGAGTCATTTGATAGGTGTTTTATTTTGTAATGAAATGACCTAATTCCTCACATCATTCTACATAAAAATTATATAGATATAGTTTATTTATTCGTATAACATTACACTTTGCAGTTTGCTTTTGGATAAAGGAGCTTCAGTGTGAAATTAGAATGTTTCGTTGAGAAACCAATTTGATATAGGCTTCATCAAGGTCCAACTAAGTTGAGAATTTTGACAATTGCCCAACATTTGCTAGTCAAATTGTTACTTTGGCCCCTTATTTTTTTTTGGCAATAGCCTCAGATTCTTCATTTATATGAGGTTTGAGTAAGATTTCATCTGATAATAACGTTTTGGTTGCAGCATGCACGTAACACGCATGGACTTTATCAAGGTTTGGCAATGATATAGGTTCTCTTGCCAGAGAAAAATGATGGAAGTTTGAGTAACTCAATTACATATATATATGTATACGCGCACACAATAACCTCTGCATAACAAGTGTTTGGCAATGATATAGGTTCTCTTGCCTTTTTGACATTTTGGAATTCTGTATAGAAAACTTTATACATATATAAAATTCATTGAAAAAACTTCACAAGAATGATGTAATATTATCATTATTATAAATAAATTCATATTTAATAGTATTTTGTTTTGAAATGAAATGCTCATAAGGAGCCATATTATTATATATGAAAATTATATATAATTTTTTTTTTTTTTTTTTTATATAACATTACTCTCTTCATGAAGATTAGATCTCAACAGATTGTGATAGAAAGGTTACTCTATCAATTGCAATCAATTTGCTTAGTTAGGTTTTTCAAAAAAATACTTTTCAGAAAATTTTACTTTCTTATTTTTCGTATTTTTTTATTTTTATTGATTTTTTAAAATATTTTAAGCAATTTTTTTTTTACTTTTTAGACATAACTAACATAAATATGTCTAAAAAGTAAAAAAATTTGTGAAAAAAACCTTTTAAAAATTCACTAAATACTAAAAATATAAAAAAAAAAAAATACGAGAATTCAGTATTTTTTTTTTTATTTTTTTATTTTTTAAAATATTTTTTCACAAATTTTTTACTTTTTAGATATATCTAAATAAGATGCATCTAAAAAAGTAAAAAATATATATATTTAAAATTTAAAAAATATTTACTAAAAATAAAAAAAATACGAAAATCAAAAAACTTAATTTTTGCGTAGTGTATGAAGGACAATTGGCCATTGCCCTTCCTACTTAATTCCAAATAAATAAAAGAAAATTTAGTCAAAGTTTGGTTTCTATTGACTCATCGTATCCTCTGTCGTGGTCCTGTCTATGATTTATAACATGAGATTTAATCAACTTTTTTTTGTATTGAAACTTCTTTAGCTTACTTTTTTTAGTTTCGTTTGGTTTTGATTTTTAGATTTTTTGATTTTAATAAGAGAAGAAGTGTAATGATTATGATTTAAATGTGATATTTTATCTTATTGACTTATATAGTCTACTTTATCTTTTTATACTTTTTTAACCCCAAAATATTTATCAAATGAGAACTAAATCAGTTTGATATTAATGTTTTCAAAGGCTAAACAATAAATTTGGTCATGGAACAGTAGAGTGCATCATAAAACCTATATGCCAGGAATAGAGAAGCCTATATTCCACACCACCAACCATAAATAAATAACAACCAAACAAAGCTAATGGACTTCTGATAATCATGTATCCTAATATTGTTGAACAGTATTATTTGGTGAAGGTTGAGAAGTTATTTGGGGGTCAGTATTGGAACTGCAAAAAAATTTCTATATTGGACTATAAAAAAAAAAATTATTAAAATTTTACATAAAATTCATATGGATATGAAATCCAAACCATATGAGTATTGTAGAAAATTTTTGATAAATTTTTTGGAGTCATTTGTGGTATTCAATCACTAGAACAAATTAAGATTGTAGAGAAAAAATTTGGAGAGAAAATCATTTTTTAAGAATGAAATATTTTAATTATTAAAAGTGTTATTGTTATATTTTTAGCGATGAAATAAGAATTTAGTGATGAATTACTATCTTTTTTGGGACTAACTTGTTTATGCATTGTCCATAATACATTATGTTAGGTTTTTGTAATTGACAATCTCCGTTTGACAAAACTCCTTTCAATTGTAGTTTTATTTACTCTTTTGTTTCAGTAAGACTATGAGTATTTAGATGCGAATCCAACCTGAATTGTGCCTATGTAGAGGAGTTTGTGATTAATCCTTTCATGTTTGCTACTTCGCTGACTAAGTACGAGGCTAGCTCGCAGGGGTTCAAGGGACAGTGCCTAAGCGGGGTCAAAGGGCAGCACCTCCAAAGCAAAAAGCAAAAATGTAGTCGAAGTTGTTTGACCGCTCGAACAGTCAATTGTGTGCTTGAGTGAAGAAAATGATCATTTAGTATTTTTGCAGAGTGCTTGAACTTCTGGGAAGAAAGTTTTACTACTCGAGCGGAGAAAGTTGCGCTCGAGCGGTCAGTTTATATGTTTTGCATTGTTTTTAGTCACACTACTTGAGCGGTCTGTGCAATCATGTTTTCTATAAAGTGCATTGTTCGCTGTTTTTAGCGTTTAAGCTGTCTAGATTTTCAAAGGAGAAGAAAAAAACAAAGTGTTTTATATTGGAGGCTTTTTTATATGAGTATTCTTAGCTTTTAGAAAGTGCTCGATTAATCAACAAACTTCAAATTGTCGAACATCAAGGGTTGGTATTATTGTTTCGTTTAAAAAAGAGAGAGTTGTTCTTCGGTAGATTCCGAGAAACTTGGGTCTAAAATTTTGGTGGATTCCAAAGTGGCTTATTGTTGTGGATTTGACATCAATGTTATGGATTCAACATTGGACAAGACAATTCCGAGGTAAAGATAGTGGTGGAATAGGTACATTAGGGTCAGTTCAATTAAGGTATAGATTTGCTAAGTAATTGAGAGTACATTTGTGTAAATTCATTTGTGTCTTCTTAGTGAATTGTTTTGTAGCTTTGGCCCGTCAGTCCAATTGTGATTTTTTTTAGATTAAATTGTTATGTCGATTTGTCTTTGATTGTTTGATTAGAATTATTATTTATTGTTTAAAAATTAAAACATAATCACAAATTAATATGTCAGAGATTTTTTTTAGAATTTTCACATTAGTTACAAGTAACATCATCATTTCAATCTTTCGCAAGATCATTTGTAAAAGTTTATATTAAAAGAAATTATAATGAATATTTAAGTTTCATACTTAATATTAATTCAAAAATTTATGATTATTTTGTTGTTGATTATAAATTTTTTTTTTTAAAAAAATCAAAATTATAACTAACAAATATCCTTGTAAATTAATTTTCTGATTCCACTACCGTGTATGTATGTGGTTGACCTCAAAAAAATCTACCAACACCATATACACATTTTTAACTGACTCTTTTGTTTCTTCATTCCAACCAACAAATTCACTATGTTCATTTCTTGTTAATTTTTTCAAGTTGAAAAAGTCATGCATGATATTCCCAATGACAATTGTGGTGTACCCTTTTTGTTCACTTTTAGTCCCATAATACTCATCATATCAACAAATTTTTGTTTTATTTTATTTTTTATAAGGCTGTTTGGAGCTTCAATATTTTTAAAGCATGTAGGTTGGACAAGACAATATTTTCATAAAATAGAAGGGGGGAAAAAAAATATAGGTAGTAATATCAAAGATGAAAGTGGTACGACATAACCATCTCCACAAATGCATATCATCAGCTAGCTAGTACAGGGTACAAACACTACAAAGCAACTAACAAATAACATGAGCTCTCCTGCTAGTACTAACTGATCATACAACATTGACCCAAAAAACAAGAATAAGATCAAATGACAATGGGCTCTTATTTAATATATCTCTATATAACCATGTATAGTAAAGTACTATAGGAAGTGATCACTCAGATGGAATGAGGAGATGGTGCAAGTTTGTGGATTGGCTGGTGGGGACCGTGTCCGTGTCCGTGTCCGTGTCCCCATCCTTGTGGCTTCTCTGACGGAGTTGGAGCAGGAGGCATCACCTTCCTCGGTGGCTTGTGCAAGTCTTCGCCATGCTCCATCGGAGGGTGAGCAGGGTGGTGACCATGAGTTGGTGGCATCTCTCCCTTGGGAGGTAGGCCCATTGGGGTTGGAGCCATGTGCTCATGAGGGTGTGGCTTCATGTAATCACCAAGTGAGGGAGAAGTGAGAACCACCACTGCAAGTAACAAGACCAACAAGCACTTGGGAGACATTTTGAAGCTGAGTTTGGTAAGTAGAATCAATACTTGGTGATATTGCTGTACTTGGTGAAATGGTGTGTCCTTTTATAATGATTTGGAGCCCATCTTGGCATGACACGTGTGACCATATCTTGGCATGACACTTGTTAGCATTAGCCTATATATATATATTTTCTCTCTGTTCCTATACGGAAATTCTTTGGAGTTTGGTTTTGGATGGACTTTTCAATGTGAAATCAGTGTGTTCTGTTGAGAAACCAATTTCTGTCTTGGAGAACATTGCTGATTGGTGATCCTAACATGAATCGAGGCGAAATTGTAGAAAAAAGAAGATACTGCGTTTCAAACAAACATACATAGGATTGTTGTTGTTGTTGATGTTGTTATTGATGCTGTTATCTCTATAAGTCTGCTGGAGTGGAATTTCAGATCATCTCAATTTGAAAATATTTTTATCATGCATGGTTAGCAAAGTCATTGATTGACATTGCCTAACTTTGACATTTTTTTCTTTCCCATTGGTGATGGTGAGCAGCATAGCCCCTGTTTGATTAAAAATTTAAAATCAAAAAATAGAAGTAAAAGATATTCATCTTTCAGTTTTCTAATAATTAATATTTTTTTAACTTGTTTGAGTTATTTTTGCTTAATAGGGATGTTTATGAGTAAAAAACACTCCTTATTTAAGCTATTTTGTTTTGAACTTGAGAGGGTGCTGGGCCTCTAAGGAGCCTGTGGGGGTGTTTTTTGAATTTATTCTGATAATCCGAACCGTTCATACTGCAAAGTTCATTAATTAGATCATTTATAAAAAAAAAATCAAGTTAATTAGACATCGATAACTTGTAACAAGATAACATTTATGTTTAAAAAAATAAACAATTAACATAATTTTAGTAGTTTTTTTAAAAACAATTATGATCTTGGTTAGGCATGCCCAATTAAACTACATAAATAGTCTTGCAAGACAAAATAAACAATAAGTGAAATAAGTTGGACCAAACTATCCCATAGTTATACCCAAAAAGTAAAAAATAAAATAAAAAAATTAATGCTATAATCATCATCTATTTCAATCATTGTTACTTGCCATCGGAAGTATCAATTTAGTTGTCAATATTTGGTAAAACTCATTACACCAATATTATGAGCATAAATAAAAATATGAGTATAGTATGATATAAAAATGTGACGCGTAGAGGTAGAAGAAGAAGAAGAAAAAAAAAAAAAAAAAAGTGCATACAAACTCGTTGTTATCAAAGGTATATATGTACATATAAAACATCCACATAGGAAGTTTTTGCCAATAATATTGTATAGTCTTGGATAAATTACACTATTGATCTTTTTAGTTTGAACAAAATTTCATTTTAGTTCTTTATAGTTTTAATTTGAACAATTTGAATTATATACTTACAAATTTGTTATAATGCGATCTCTTGGTACCATTACTATTAGAATTTTGAATAAAAAAATTTCACGTGCAAAATTAAAGATATCAAAATAAAATTAAAATGAAATTACAAAACCACCAATATAGTAAATAAATTACATTGATAGTCCTCATATCTATCTATACTATATATTAAGCTAAAGAGGGTTTTTAACCCCAAACCTTATGGGAGCTTCAATCTCTCAATCTAAATTTTTGATTTTTTGATTTTAAAAAAAAAATCTTTACATTTATTAACTTCTCCCAACCTCCAAGTCTTACCCTCATAAAAACACTTTAATGCATTAAGAACAAGCATAAATTCTATTTTTTGAAATCCAACACATATGAATTTCTTGAAAAATCCAACACATATGATTATTATCAAAATATTAAATTTTAATATAATATAATTTTAAAAAAAGACATTTAATTTCTTGAAAAGTCTAAAACATATGATTATTATCAAAATATTAAACTTTAATATAATATAAAAAAGGAAAAAAAGTAGACATCTAAAAAAAAACCATTTAAAAATCACAATTCACATATATAGATAATTGTAAACACAATCCGTGCATAATATAAAAAAGAAAAAAAAGAAGACATTAAAAAAAAAAACATTTAAAAATCACAATTCACAAATAAATACACTTATAAAAAAATACACTTATCTATACTATATATTAAGTAAAAAGGGATTTTTAACCCTAAGCCTTGTAGGAGCTCCAATCTCCCAATCTAAATTTCTTGATTTTTTTATTTTAAAAAAAAATCTTAGCATTTATTAACTTCTCCCAACTCCCAAGTCTTACCCTCATAACAACACTTTAATGCATTAAAAGCCTTGTGGAAGTTTCAATCTCTCAATCTAAATTTTTTGATTTTTCGATTTTAAAAAAAAAATCTTAACATTTATTAACTTCTCCCAACCTCCAAGTCTTACTCTCATAATAACACTTTAATGCATTAAGAACGAGCATAAATTCTTTTTTTTTGAAATCCAACACATATGAATTTCTTGAAAAGTCCAACACATATGATTATTATCAAAATATTAAACTTTAATATAATATAATTTTAAAAAAAAGATATTTAATTTCTTGAAAAGTCTAAAACATATGATTATTATCAAAATATTAAACTTTAATATAATATAAAAAAAGAAAAAAAGTAGACATTTAAAAATCACAATTCACATAAATAGATAATTATAAATACAATCCATGCATAATATAAAAAAGAAAAAAAAAAGAAGACATTTAAAAAAAAATTTAAAAATCACAATTCACAAATAAATACACTTATAAAAAAATACACTTATCTATACTATATATTAAGCAAAAAGGAATTTTTAACCCTAAGCTTTGTAGGAGCTTCAATCTCCCAATCTAAATTTCTTGATGTTTTTATTTTAAAAAAAAAATCTTAGCATTTATTAACTTCTCCCAACTCCCAAGTCTTACCTTCATAACAACACTTTAATGCATTAAAAGCCTTGTGGAAGCTTCAATCTCTCAATCTAAATTTTTTGATTTAAAAAAAAAATCTTAATATTTATTAACTTCTCCCAACCTCCAAGTCTTACCCTCATAATAACACTTTAATGCATTAAGAACAAGCATAAATTCTTTTTTTTTGAAATCCAACACATATGAATTTCTTGAAAAGTCCAACACATATGATTATTATCAAAATATTAAACTTTAATATAATATAATTTAAAAAAAAAGATATTTAATTTCTTGAAAAGTCTAAAACATATGATTATTATCAAAATATTAAACTTTAATATAATATAAAAAAGGAAAAAAAGTAGACATTTAAAAATCACAATTCACATAAATAGATAATTATAAATACAATCCATGCATAATATAAAAAAGAAAAAAAAAAGAAGACATTTAAAAAAAAAATTTAAAAATCACAATTCACAAATAAATACACTTATAAAAAAATACACTTATCTATACTATATATTAAGCAAAAAGGAATTTATAACACTAAGCTTTGTAGGAGCTTCAATCTCCCAATCTAAATTTCTTGATTTTTTATTTAAAAAAAAAATTCTTAGCATTTATTAACTTCTCCCAACTCCCAAGTCTTACCTTCATAACAACACTTTAATGCATTAAAAGCCTTGTGGAAGCTTCAATCTCTCAATCTAAATTTTTTGATTTTTTGATTTAAAAAAAAAATCTGAATATTTATTAACTTCTCCCAACCTCCAAGTCTTACCCTCATAATAACACTTTAATGCATTAAGAACAAGCATAAATTCTTTTTTTTTTTTGAAATCCAACACATATGAATTTCTTGAAAAGTCCAACACATATGATTATTATCAAAATATTAAACTTTAATATAATATAATTTAAAAAAAAAGATATTTAATTTCTTGAAAAGTCTAAAACATATGATTATTATCAAAATATTAAATTTTAATATAATATAAAAAGGGAAAAAAAATAGACATTTAAAAATCACAATTCACATAAATAGATAATTATAAATACAATCCATGCATAATATAAAAAAGAAAAAAAAAGAAGACATTTAAAAAAAAAATTTAAAAATCACAATTCACAAATAAATACACTTATAAAAAAATACACTTATCTATACTATATATTAAGCAAAAAGGAATTTTTAACCCTAAGCTTTGTAGGAGCTTCAATCTCCCAATCTAAATTTCTTGATTTTTTTATTTTAAAAAAAAAAAATCTTAGCATTTATTAACTTCTCCCAACTCCCAAGTCTTACCTTCATAACAACACTTTAATGCATTAAAAGCCTTGTGGAAGCTTCAATCTCTCAATCTAAATTTTTTGATTTTTTGATTTAAAAAAAAAATCTTAATATTTATTAACTTCTCCCAACCTCCAAGTCTTACCCTCATAATAACACTTTAATGCATTAAGAACAAGCATAAATTCTTTTTTTTTGAAATCCAACACATATGAATTTCTTGAAAAGTCGAACACATATGATTATTATCAAAAGATTAATTTAATATAATATAATTTTAAAAAAAGACATTTAATTTCTTGAAAAGTCTAAAACATATGATTATTATCAAAATATTAAACTTTAATATAATATAAAAAAGGAAAAAAAGTAGACATCTAAAAAAAAACATTTAAAAATCACAATTCACATATATAGATAATTGTAAACACGATCCGTGCATAATATAAAAAAGAAAAAAAAAAGAAAACATTTAAAAAAAACATTTAAAAATTACAATTCACAAATAAATACACTTATAAAAAAATACACTTATCTATACCATATATTAAGCAAAAAGGGATTTTTAACCCTAAGCCTTGTGAGAGTTCCAATCTCCCAATCTAAATTTCTTGATTTTTTTATTTAAAAAAAAAATCTTAGCATTTATTAACTTCTCCCAACTCCCAAGTCTTACCCTCATAACAACACTTTAATGCATTAAAAACAATGGCAAATTACATATACCCCCCGAGCTTTAGCAAAATTACAAATACCTCCATGAGGTTTGAGAAATTACAGATACCCCTTGAAGGTACTACTTGCATAACAAATTAGGGAGCAAATTGTTATGAAAATATAAACCTCAGGGGGATATCTGTAATTTTTGAAACCTCAGGGAGGTATCTATAATTTTCGAAACCTCAGAGGGTATCTGTAATTTAGTTAAATCTCGAGGGAGGTATATGTAATTTGCCCTAAAAACAAGCATAAAAAAATTTCTTTGAAATCCAACACATGAATTCTTTGAAAAGTCTCTCATAATAATATTTTAATTCATTAAGAACAAACATAAAAAAAATTTCTTGAAAAGTCCAACACATATGATTATTTCAAAATATTAAACTTTAATATAATATAATAATAAAAAAAAGACATTTAATTCATTAAAAAGTCCAACACATATGATTATTATCAAAATATTAAAGTTTAATATAATATAATATATATATATATTTAAAAATTATAATCACATATATAAATAATTATAAATACAATTCGTGCATAATACGAATGACATGCTAGTATATATATATTTGAATTCCACTTTGCTGTTTCAAGGTTTTGCCCTGCCTACTTGATTCCAAAGTAATGAAGAAATGTCAATCTAAGTTTGATTACTTTTTTTGACTTTGCTCTTTTTTGGTTCTGTTTTTCAATTACATGAGATTTGAAAGGAATATACGTTTTCATAAGGCTAAATAATAAATTTAATCGTATCTGCAAGAAACAGAGGAGAACGATTAAAAAAATAAATAAAAATAAAAGTAAAGCAAGCTAATGAATTCTGATAATCATATAGGATACCTCAAAGATAATTCTATTTACACATTACATATTGTCTAAATACACATTATTTACTTTTAATTCATATTACACTCAATTTAAATATTTTGATTTTTTAAAATTCATATCATCAATTTTTAAATATTTCCAAAATAAACTTAAAATTTTCAATTTCAAACTCTAACCTTAACTCAACCGTCACCACCTGTTGATACCATTAACTATTGTTGCCACCTCTCCCTAGTCCTATCGCCCCACCCTAACCCCTATCACAATCACTACTTTGACACTCCCCTCCCCCCCCCCCCCAAAAAAAAAAGCCTCCACTACTTCCATTACCTACTGTTGGCTACATATTTTGTAAAAGCCAAATCACAGTTTGACACGTGGCAGAATAAGGGTATTATGGGAAGATAATTCAAGTCTTCGATCTTGATCGAACACGTGGCAATGAACATTGGTTCTCACGTGATCTGAGTAGCACTAGATCAGTAAAGAGATACAAAGTGACGTGGCTTCAACGGTTACTCATATTCAAATTCAAATACAAGAGGGAAGCTCAACTGCAAGAGATGACGTAGTGGGACTATTTCTAAAGCAGCATGATCAGCGATCATGGAGAAGTAGTTCGATGATTTGAAGTGCAGTTCGAAGGTCATCTTTGACAAGTATAAATAGCAGGGAAGCCCTCAGAAAAGACCTCCAGACTCAGATCATACAAACCAGTCTTTACTTCATATTTTCCTTTCCAGTTTTATATTTCCTGTACTTTAAATTCCTGCACTTTAAATACCTGTTCTTTAAATACTTGCACTTTAAATACCCGCACTGCACTTCGATTCATAGGAGTAGTTTCAAGTAGATTCAAGTAGACTGTTGCTGTAAACCTCTTCGAGGCTGAGTTTGGACTATTGTAAGTGTTCATTTTAATGAAATACTTCGATTGTTCTTCATATTAACTGCTATTTCTCTTAATTTCTCCTAAGTCAAGCCACCAGTAAAAGTCCTCTTCATTGAGGCTGAAAGAACTAAAACACAATCGTCTGATAATTGGTTGGCAATTATAATTTCTGTAAGGATTGATTGATCATTGCTGGCACGCTCGCATTTACAAAAATACCCTTCGAAAAGCCAAAAAGCCAACACCTACTCTCAACCCTCTTCTAGCTAGTGTTCCTCCCTTCTCACTATTCCCCTCTCCAACCCTTTCCCCCACTCTTACTCTACACTCACCTACCCTTCCCCTACTTCCGCAGCATCCTTCCCACTGTCCTTCTCAGCTTTAGACCCTAGATAAAGAAAAATGAAAGGGAAAAGAAGGGCAGAGAAGAGGCAACGAGGCTGGAGAAGAGTGACAACAGCGGCTAGTAGTAATGGTGATATGTAGTGATGTGCACTTAAATATTGAATTTTAGAATTTTGTCTAAAAGTATCATTTTCTTGGGAGAGACTGGTGTGCAATGAGATAAATAGTGGCGTGCAATATAAATCACAAAACCATACCATTACACCCTTAATTAATTAGATTTTATTACAACTTTATATTTGTCTAAAATTACTAAAAAATACTTATACACTAAAATTTTGAAATTTTAATTTATCATTCCACTCATCCTTTTCCCACATCTACCAGCCCATCAATTTGAACCATGAGAGGTAAAGTGTTCCGAGTCGAAATCACAAGAGCTAAAGTAAATTTTGCCCTTATTTTTTTAATAGAATGATGTGAATATACAAAAATAAATAAGATAAAATATCATTTTTCACATAAAAAAAGCCAACTTTTTTTTTGGTCAATATAATTAACGAATAACTCTTGTTAAATATGTTAAGTGTCATCTAAATTTTTAAAAATATATATATTTAAAAAAAAAAACCCAAATAATTTTGTTAAACTTGTGTATTTGAATGTATTTGCTCAAAACTTCAAAGGAGATTAATGTAATTTTCCATTTCTTTCCTAACGAGGGTGCAAGGAACTTAAACATATTGCATGCATATCTTATTTTGCATCATTTTGAGTAGAGTAGGCATGATAATAAGCTCATGAGAAATGTTAGAGATCATGAAAATTTTGTCATGAAAATTATCATGAAAAATTTGTGACCCTTAGATTACCTTGATTAGGGTGTGATGCTTTATTGTAAGTGTAATCCAAAAGTCACAAATCTTTCATGACTATTTTCATGAAAGACTTTTCATGATACCTAGCATTGTTGTAATCTCATAGTTAAATAACGTTGAAACTACACCCCAAAAAAAAAAAGAAGAGTAAAGTAAAGAAAAAGAAACGATGGTTATAATACATCACAGGTGAAAAAGGTTTGTGGTGATCATCACCTAGTACCGGGTGTTGGAAAAAAATGGGTTTTCACCAATATGTTTGGTGAATGTTGGAGCCAAATTTAAGTGAGTTGCACTTAATAAATACCGGCAAATACTAGAGGCAAAGTTGTTCGTGTCTTTGTGGAGACATTGGTTTGGTGAAAACCATTTTTTTTTTTATCAGCAAAAAAGCACTTTGTTGATGAGAAAACATACAGTACATATGAAGAAAACAGTAATAAAGAATGGAGGTGCAAAGAGCATCAAAGTACGCCCCCCAATCCCAACTAGGTTAGCGCCAAGGGGTATACCAAATCATTTGCTAGCACCACCGAGAGTTAGTGAGAAACCAACAAGAAAAGAGAGGAAAGACAACAGCAGATACAACAGCAGGGCCCAGAGATAACAGCAGATACACCAGCAGCACATCTATGGTGAGAACTCTAAGCAGACAACTACCAGGAGATACACCAGCAGAAAACAAGGAAAGAAAAACCCAAGAAAATCAGCCCAGGAGCACCAAGGATTTTATAGACAACTAGCAACAGTGAAGCCCAGGATTTTATAGCCAAACTAACTTAGCAGCATACAACTTAGCAGACAACTAAACTAGAATTCCATCCAAGATAGAATTTATGCTCATATTGCTAGCATAAGTTCCATCCAAGATAGAAGATCCTGCTAAGGCTAATTACCACCACGCACCAAGATACATGACAGTTTGATTTTGATAGCCTCCCACATTTGCAACCACACCCAAGAATGCTTCCTCTGGGCTGAAAACTGGACAGATTCATCCACCAAACCGACATGAGTCTATGAGTCTATAGAGGCTCCAGCAGTAGCATCATATAGCAGCAGCAGCATCCCAGTGCAAAAACTTGAAATCATGATGACCATAAAACAGAGCAGCCACACCCAGCAGAGATCATACCAGCAGAGCACACCTGGGCTATCTCAGCATCAACCACCAGTCCCTCTCAGCAACCATGCTCATAAACCAAACTAAGCAGCCATGCTCACCCTTCAGTTCTGATACAATGCTTGACTTGAGGCATATTAAAGACCAAGTCATTAATAGAGTACTCCACCTGGTTTGGCGACGCTTTGAGCCACATGGCTACTCTCACCTTCACAATTTCACACAAATCCTCCAAGTTTGGTTGAGCTCCATTAAAAATGCAATCGTTCCTATGCTTCCAAGTAGACCAAAGGATAGCCAAAGGTAGAACCGTCCAAATTTTCTTTTCTAGCTTTTTCAATTGACAGCCAAGCCACCACTGCAGCAAACCATTCACCGAACCTGGAATTACCCATTGCACACCCCACCATCTTATAATGTTGGACCACACCAGCCATACAAAAGGGCAAAAGAGTAGGATGTGCTCTCTCGCTTTCCATCTCATTTTGACAAAAACACAGCCGATTAGCACCGCCATCTAAGATCCCAAGCCTATGGAGAAAACTAGAGGTCTTTACCTTGCCTAGCCAACCATCCAAAGAATTGCACTTTGGAAGGGCGAAATTGTTCTAGATTGAGTCTGCCAACGCCTTTGACCGCCCTAGCAAAGGATTCACTCCATTTGTATGCGGAGGCAACACTAAATACCTCAGAAGGATCTGCCCTCCATTTTAACTCATCTGCTTTGTTATTGCAAAATGCTGGAGCATTGCGAAGCAATTGGAATAATCTTTGGACTTCTTCCTCTTCCTAGGCCAGCAAGGATCTTCTGAAGTTCATAATCCACCCAGTAACATTTGACCGTTGCTCAAGGAAACCCTTTACCAAACCATTTTTGTCAGTAGATAAAGAAAAAAGCCTAGGGAATTCAGCCATCAAACACACATTACCAACCCACTTATCCCTCCAGAATTGAACTCTCCTCCCATCCCCCAGAGCAATATGAGAGTTATTAATATAGAAGCTATGTAACTCAGAGTTAGACACAACAACAGAGGTAATATCAGACCAAATTTTGGAACCTCTGCCTACGATGTTTGGAAACCATCTTCCATCCCTAGCTTCATACTTCTGACAGATCACTTCTTTCCAAAGCGCTTGATTCTCAGCACCAAAGCGCCACCACCATTTCAACAGGAGGCAATGATTAAAGGTTGTCAACTTCCTTAAGCCTAAACCGCCTAGATTCTTATTCTTCGTTACCACATCCCATCGAACCATGTGAATTTTTCTCCTGAGATCTGAACCACCCCACAAGAATGATGATTGCATTCTCTCAATCTCCTTAGCCACACCAGTAGGAATCCTAAACAGTGATAAGTAATAGATCGGCAAATTGGACATAACAGATTTGATTAGAGTTAAACGCCCAGCAAACGAAAGAAGCCTTCTTTTCCAGGAAGCCAATTTCTGTTTAAACTTATCAAGAACGGGTTTCCAAGTGCTTCTCTTACTTGGATTGGCCCCCAGCGGAAGTCCCAGATAATTAATCGGCAATTTTTGATTCAGGCAATTAAGGCTAGCAGCAAACTCCTGCACCAACCCATCCTCCACCCCAATGCCACAGATGATGCTCTTATGGTAGTTGATTTTCAAACCAGAGGAAATCTCGAAGCAACTTAAAATGCTTTTAATGTTGCTCACCTCTCTCCTAGTAGCTTCGCAGAACAAAATTGTGTCGTCTGCAAATTGCAAGTGCGTTCCTCTTAACCCATTTGAGCCCACCTCTGCCCCTTTTATGATGTCCAACTCCTTGGCTCTACTCAGCAAAATGTTAAGACCCTCCGCGACAATATTGAAGAGAAATGGTGACAACGGATCGCCCTGCCTAAGACCTCTTTGGGGACAGAACTCAGGAGTTGGTGACCCATTTACCAAAACGGAAATCTTGGCTGAGGGGACACACGCTTTCATCCAGCGGACCCAACGAGGTCCAAAGCCAAACTTGGAGAGCATGTCAAATAAAAACTCCCAATTAATGGAGTCATAGGCCTTTTCAAAATTCAATTTAAGCACCAAGCCTTTTCTATTAGATTTTCGCCACCCATCAACTATCTCATTCGCTATTAGAACACTGTCCAAAATATTCCTACCTCCCAAAAAAGCTGACTGAACCTCACTGATAATCTTAGGCATCACTTGTTTCATTTTATTAGCAAGAACTTTTGCTAATAATTTATATATGGATCCAATCAAACTGATAGGCCTATACTCATTCAAGTAAGAAGGACTTTGAACTTTAGGAATTAGGACTATAAAAGAGCTATTAATCCCCCCAACAAGACTTGCATTCTGATGAAATTCCCTCATGAACTGAAGCACATCCATTCTCACTAATTTCCAGCATTTCTTAAAGAATGACATGTTAAAACCATCAGGCCCAGGGGCCTTGTTACCATCACAACTCCTAATAACATATTTGATTTCCTCCTCTGAAAATTCTGCCTCCAGTTGTGCCATAGCTTGGGTTCCACCAATACTCAGAAATGGGCCAGACAGTTTGGGTCTAACTGCCTGAGCTTCAGAGAAGAGCCTCGTGAAATGTGCCTGAACTTCAGCTCTCAGTTCCATAGGATCCTCAATCATTACACCATTAACTACTATTGAGCAGATAGAATTCCGGCTGTTTCTGTTGCAAGCCAACATGTGAAAGTACCTTGTGTTCTTATCCCCTTTGGTTGCCTTAGATTTTTTAAGCCAGGTCCATTCCAACATTTTACTTAATCTCCAGGCTTCACCTCTGACCTCCTTACGCCTGAACAATTCTACTTCAAGAAGGGGTCTCTCCTCAGTTAACAGATCAAGGTTATGGGCCTCGTCTTCAGCACTCTTTAGCTTTAACTCAATCTTTCCAAACACCGCTACATTCCACTGTTTTAAAGCATGTTTCAGAGCTTTAAACTTCATAAGACATTTAAAACCTGCCCAACCTTCCACTACAGATTCTGACCAACTTTGTTTGACTAAAGCTAGAAAATTGGGATGCAAAAGCTAGGCATTGAGGAATCTAAAAGGCCTGGGCCCCCAGTCCCTATCATCCTCCATTAAGATGATAGGGCAGTGGTCAGACCACAATCTAGGAAGACCCCACAATTTGAAATTAAAATTCTGCACCCATTCGTGAGTAAGCAAAAATCGATCAATTCTACTCCATTTCTCATTGGCTTGAGAATTACACCGGGTAAACTTTCTCCCAAGCATAGGCATGTCTATTAGCTCGAGTTGCTCAATCATACTGTTGAAATCTCTCATCCCTCTATCCCTCCTTGAGCACCCAATTCTTTCAGAAATACTCATAATTTCATTAAAATCACCCCCCATGCACCATGGCCCCAGAAAACTAGATTTCAACCTGACTAAAGAATCCCAAAGTTCTTTTCTTCTAGACACCTCATTAGGTCCATAAACATTAAGAATAACACAATCGAAGCCAGAAAACAGTGTACCTGAGAGCAAGATGAAATTGCGATTACTACCACAAGCCTTCAACTGGAACACCTCCGGGTTCCAAATGCACAGCAGACCTCCAGCCCTTCCAATCGCATCAACTGACATAAATTCAAATTTATCCCCAGGCCACATAGACCGAACCATGATAGAATCAATTTCAGACCTCTTAGTTTCTTGGAGAAGAACAATATCCACTTTTCTCTCTGCAAGGTATTTTTTTAGCTTCCTCATTTTTTCGGGTCTACCAATACCCCTTATATTCCAAGATTGTATCTTCATGGGCACAACAAACATACTCTATTACAGCTGAGAAACGAACTCTAATTGGTATCCGCTTCCTTATTCTGAGCTCTCTGCATATCTTGAGCTTCAAGGGCTGCCAATTTGCTAATCACCTCTTCTTCTTGTCTTTCGCAATCAAGTCCGAGAACTTTACCGATTTGAATAGATGCTTCTACCTCTGACCTCAAAAGCCGACCTCTGCTGGTACTACTCGCCATTGAAAGTGATATGGCAGCTACAGCCGACCTGAATACCGCTCCCTTCCGCAAATTCAGTGAAGGTTCCCCTAAATTCCTGGTTACACCGAACCTCCTTTTCGGCTGCTTCTTCTGCGTAGAAGATTTTATTTTTTGTTTGCCGTTCGCCTTCAGTAGATCTTTCTTCGGTGGACACAAAACAGGTTCGTGTAATTGGGTTGGAGTAAAGGTTTGTGATTCTTTGCTCAAGGCAGCTGACCATGACTCAAATACCCATTCAGCCCAGGGCTCGTTTGGGCCCTATTCAGGTCCACTTCGAGGTGAATTCCAGCCCTATTACCTGCAGACCCACTAATACTTTTCATAAAGCCTGGGGTATAGATATTGCCATCAACCCCACGTCCGACACCATCATCACGATGCTTGGAACTCGTCCCCAATTTAGCAGAGTCCCTCACGCAGGCACCACCTTCCTCTGGCCCTTTCTGCCTCACTTCTGACTCATCCACCACCGAGACGTCCTTCAACCTATCCTCCCCATCCAACTCAGCCTCAGCAGTGGGTGATAAAATTGGAACCACCCCAGCCACATCACACCAGCTGCGTAAGGCCTCATTCACCTGGACCTCTACGTCATCTTCGTCTTCCTCATGCCTGCTGTTTTTGTTGAGAATCGGTTCATCTTTAGCCTCCACTGAGGAGCATTTCTCGCCGTCCTTCCATTGATTAGATTGGGATACGCGTCGATCATACGCTGCATGATAGATGATGATTTAGTCCTCGCACACCCTTACTGGGTAAATAATACCTCTACACTCCAGGTTGATGGTTTGATTGATAGATTCCATGGTTGTAGTGGCTATCCTCACTTTTCCACATTGAAGTGAATTTAGCTGAAGTGTATCGTCGTCTATCCCAATCACTACACCCCAGTTCTTCCCAATGTTACTGAAAGTGTTGTAGCTCCATAAGTTCAGTGGAACTCCAAAGCAGCTAAGCCAAACAAATCTTTCTTGCTCCAAAGCCAAACCTTGTCTCCATTCTAGGACTGACTCACACCATTCATTAAGCCAATCCTTCATCCTCACAAGTTTGTCCTTCTTATCGGCAGCTGATTGAAAAGAAAGCACCATATCTCTGCCCCCTCCCAAACGCACTTTAACCTTCCCAAATCCTTGCCTTGCTCTTTCCACCCTAAAGTTATCCAATGAGTTGGCTGATCTGAGTCTAACTACTACACTTTCATTCAGCCAGCCATTTCCTTCCTCATATGCTTTTATAGTTCAAACTGTGGTTGTTACATCAACTCTCCCTCTTACAGCTTCTGCATATGTCTGTTTCCTTTGGTACCCAACCGTGGGTATGTGATTGACCTTCGTAGCCTTTCTTAGCGATGGACTTTGAATCGACCTGCGCTTTGACTCAAACTCCTTTCCAAACTCTGCCATTTTAACTTTTAGTGCTTTGTCCTCGCACCAAAGCCCATTTGCTTTTTGGACTGCCATGACCGCTGCTACAGAGCAGTTATATCGTACAAAGCCAAATCGAGATCGAGTCCTTTGTCTTCTCTTGTTTGGAAGGAAGACATCTAGAAGTACACCATAGTTGGAGAAGATGGAATATAAGCCTTTTGACCCCATGGTTTCTGGTAAGTTGTCCACAAAAACCGAATGGATCGTTCCTTCCTCCCTTCTGCTCCACGCTCCCTTTCCTCCATGTCTACGCACCACGGGCTGCCATCCTTCACCATACCCATTCCCATGATGTTTGCCTGCCATTTTTTTTTTCAGTTCATCATCTTTAACTGCACTTTCTTTTGATGTGGCTGCAAATTCTCTGATTTGAGGCGAACGATGTAATGTCACACAATTTTCATGGCATTTGCAGTATAAATGAAGATTGTATTGGGTGAGCTCTGGTCGTCGGATGGTTAAAACAATATAATGTTTTGATGGGGAAGTTCATTTCGTGTAGGGGTTTTGCATAGGATCACCAACTTGTAGAAAGATAATTTCAAATTTTTTTTTTTTCAATTTTTTCAAACTTGCAGAATGAAGAAGAATCTGAGTAGAAATGAAACAAAAGCTTTCATCTCATTTTTTTGGTTCCAATGGCAGTTGGGTGCTACAAGGATGGTTTATGGGGCATGAGGTTGAGATTGTGGAGAGAATGTAGGAATGGGGTGGGGCTAGCAGTCGAAGGTGGTTGAATATTGGTGAAAACCATTTTCGTGTGAATTGAAAATTACCGCCAAAGTAAGCCTTGTGGAAATTGTTAGAAATTGTTATAAAATTTTGGATAAAATTAGAATTTTTTTCTAAGTTTGAATTGTTGGACAATCTTCACTGTATTTAAATAAATTAAATTATGTTGTGTACTAAACAACAATCAGAATATAAAGAAATAAAGGAAAGGAGAGAATATATTTGATTACAAAAATCAAACTCGAAATAAAAATAAAAAAATAAATAACATATTTTATTTTGTTACAAAAAACAAAATTCAAATCTGATTTAAACAAATAATAATAATACTGAAAATAAATTAAATAACTTACTTGATTTAATTTGTTCGAATTATAAACTGATCAAGTCCAGTGTTTTACACTGTGTCCTCAAAACAGATTCGTCCTCTCCACGGTGCTTTCAGAATTTGGATGTCTATCTCCTAGGATAAAATGATCTTCTACAAACAATAGCAGTACTACAAATTGTTTGCCTTACAAGCACACTAAGTGTTTACACTATTTCTTTCAAAAATAAAATGCAGCAAAATGCAGAGAGATTTATAGCAGAGGATGGAGTACGAAAATTGGGGTAAAATCCAAATGAGAGGCTAGTCTATTTATAGATGTAAATGTGGCTCTTGGTTTTGAATTGAACAGGTATGATACCTGTTGGCTTTGAATTCAAACATATTTGAATCTGTTGGGTTTAAATTTAAACAGATACAAAAACGGGAAGGGCCCTGTTTGGGTGTGCAATAATACCAAACTAGTTTATTTCTGATTGAAAACGGGAAGGGCCCTGTTTGGATGTACAGTAAATCCAAACTAGTTTAATTTGAATTCTGGATTTTATTTTACCAAAAATAAAATTAAATTCAAATATTTTTGGCCCAAAAAGATTAGTATTGGGCCGAACAAGCCCAACCCAACCACACACCACACACCCGCGCCCGCGCCAGTCGACGGACGGACGGGCGGCGGCAGCGTCTTGGCACAGATGTGGTGATTTTTTGGTCCAATGGGTCTAGCCCATTTTGCCCATAACCTCTCCTTCTAAAACACTTAGGTACCCCTTGGGGCACACCCCAAGTACCAAACCCATGCCTTATAAATCCATTCAAAACTTCCCACCAAATCAATGTGGGACAAGCCTTATTCAATACCTTTAAGGATTTTCCACCAAAACTCCATTTCCATGGAGCACACTTTGGCTTCAATTTCCCATTCACTCAGTAATGGTTTTGAGCAACCAAATATATTTAGGGACAGGAACTTCCACTTTTGCCAAACACCCCCACACTTTTAAGTATTTATAGGAAGATGGTCAACCTTTCCACAATTCATAAGGAGTGCTGTTAGTTTTCTTGTGGGGTATTCTATTAAGAACATAATTAGCAGACAATATTGCTTCCCCCCACAAGTTCTGTGGTAAACCTGAACTTAGTAACATGGCATTCATCATTTCTTTTAGGGTTCTATTCTTCCTTTCAGCAATTCCATTTTGCTGTGGAGAATAAGGGGCTGTAGTTTGGTGAATAATGCCATGTTGTGCACAAGATATTGTTATGTTTATTTACTTAGAAGTAAAGATGAAGCCTTAGAAATGTTTAAACTCTACAAAACATAAGTTGAAAATCAACTTGGTAAAACCATTAAAATGGTTAAAAGTGATAGGGGTGGTGAATATGATGCACCATTAAATGAATTTTGTGCACAACATGGCATTATTCACCAAACTACAGCCCCTTATTCTCCACAGCAAAATGGAATTGCTGAAAGGAAGAATAGAACCCTAAAAGAAATGATGAATGCCATGTTACTAAGTTCAGGTTTACCACAGAACTTGTGGGGGAAAACAATATTGTCTACTGATTATGTTCTTAATAGAATACCCCACAAGAAAACTAAAAGCACTCCTTATGAATTGTGGAAAGGTCGACCACCTTCCTACAAATACTTAAAAGTGTGGGGGTGTTTGGTAAAAGTGGAAGTTCCTATTCCTAAAAAGACTAAGATTGGACCAAAAACAGTAGATTGTGTGTTTATTGGTTATGCTCAGAATAGTAGTGTATATCGGTTTCTAACTTATAAATTAGAAATACCTAATATAAATGTGAACACTATTATAGAGTCAAGGAATACTGTGTTTTTTGAACATGTCTTTCCTTACAAGAAAGGACAGGAATTAAGTTCACAGAAAAGAACTTATGATTGTACACAAAGTCAAGAGACTAATGACAATCAAGCACAAGAGACTAGTAATGGTCTCAACCAACAGGATTTAACTGATGATAAACCAAGAAGAAATAAGAGAGTAATGGTCTCAACCAACAGGATTTAACTGATGATAAACCAAGAAGAAATAAGAGAGCGAGAACATCAAAATCCTTTGGTCCAGATTTTCTGATATACTTGTTAGAAAATGAACCTCAAAGCTTTAAGGTAGTAATGACAGGTCCTGAAGCACCTTTGTGGAAAGAGACTGTTAATAATGAAATTGAATCCATTATGCAAAATCATACTTGAGAATTGGTGGATCTTCCACCAGGTTCTAAACCACTTAGATATAAATGGATATTCAAGAGAAAAATGAAAGCAGATGGTTCAATGGACAAGTATAAAGCAAGACTTGTAGTTAAAGGTTATAGACAAAAGGAAGGTCTGGACTATTTTGATACATATTCCCTTGTGACAATAATAACATCCATTCGCATGCTTATTACTATAGCAACGTTGTTTAATTTAGAAATGCATCAAATGGATGTTAAAACAGCTTTCTTAAACAGTGATCTAAATGAAGAGATCTATATGGATCAACCCGAAGGGTTTGTAGTATCAGGATAAGAAAAGAAAGTTTGTCGACTTGTAAAATCCCTTTATGGATTAAAACAAGCACCTAAGCAATGGCATGAAAAATTTGATCATGCAATGATTACTAATGGGTTTAAGATAAACAAATGTGACAAATGCGCCTATGTTAAAAACACTGACCTAGGATATGTCATAGTTTGTCTTTATGTGGATGACATGCTTATCATTGGAAGCAATCAAAACATGATCAAATCAACTAAGCAAATGCTTAACAAAAGAATTGATATGAAAGATATGGGGGTCGCAGATGTTATATTAGGAATGAAAATTACTAAAACATCTGACAGATATGCATTATCTAAATCTCATTATATTGCGAAAATTCTTGATAAATTTATCAAGGATGATTTGAATTTAGCAAGAACACCTGTCGACATCAGTCTTTATTTATTGAAAAATAAAGGTGATGTAGTGTCTCAGTTAAAATACTCCCAAATCATTGGAAGCTTAATGTACCTAATGAATTGTACTTGTCCTGATATAGCTTATGCTATCAGTAAATTGAGTAAGTACACTAGTAACCCCGGAGAAGACCATTGGAAAGCGATCATTTAGGTTCTTAGATATCTAAGATTCACCCGTAATCATGGTTTACACTTTACTCGATATCCAGCAGTACTTGAAGGTTATTGTGATGCAAATTGGATATCAGATACTAAAGATTCAAAATCCACAAGTGGATATGTCTTTACTCTGGGAGGTGCTGCTGTTTCTTGGAAATCCACGAAACAAACATACATCGCACGATCCACAATGGAATCCGAGTTCATTGCTTTAGACAAAGAAGGAGAAGAAACAGAATGGCTTCGTCACTTCTTAGAAGACATTCCAATGTGGCCAAAACCTATGCCAGCTATTTGCATTCATTGTGATAGTCAATCTGCAATAGGTAGGGCACAGAATCACACGTATAACGGTAAGTCATAACATATTTGTCGTCGACATAATACTATAAGGCAATTGTTGTCAAACAGAATAATCTCAATAGATTATATAAAATCTAAAGAGAATATTGCGGATCCGTTAACAAAAGGTTTGACAAAAGAGCTAGTGTATAGTTCATCGAAGGGGATGGGATTAAAGCCTATTACATAAGAGTCGTCATAATGGTAACCCTACTTATATGACTGGAGATCCCAAAAACTAAGTTCAAAGGGACAACTAAGTTATGTATGGCTCACCAGAAATCACCGAGAGATTAAGATTCCTACCCATTCCTATGGTGAGAGTGATATCTACAACATATGTTGTTTGCAGGGGCATAAGGATAAGCTTTGCTTTTAATGATTACTTATATCTTGATTAAGGCATAAAATCAAGACGAGTATAAGGAGATACTCACAATAAGAATCACCTATATGAGTGTCGAACTGAGGCTGGTTCTATGAGAATGAAAGAGGCTACATTCTCTAGAAGCACTCATGAAAATCAGGAGTGTTCAAGGCCAAAATGAACACAATAGTGAGAACCACAATGTGTCAGAAGATATTTTGTGTAAAATCTATTGTCTTGGCTTACACAAACGGCTGAACAATTCAAGGCATCGCGTCCATTGGTTAGCCAGTAAGTCCGATAGGTTATCACTAGGGAAGGTTCAAGGCCGAAAACTACCTATCCTGATGCAAGATATTTTCGACTTATACTCTTTCGATAAAGTCTGCATATTGTTGCATTTCCATTGTAATCAAATTCCATTCATGTGGGGGATTGTTGGAAATGGTTATAAATTCTGGGTAAAACCAGAATTTTATCCTAAGTTTGGTCTAATATTTAGGTGGGCCCCTTGCGTCGATTTTCGCGGGTCAAAGTGGTAACGCGTTCTATGCCGCGTTGTGATTCACGTGGTATATTTGGTTGCTCAAAACCATTACCGAGTGAATGGGAAATTGAAGCCAAAGTGTGCTACATGGAAATGGAGTTTTTGTGGAAAATTGTTAAAGGTATTGAATAAGGCTTGTCCCACATTGATTTGGTGGGAAGTTTTGAATGGGTTTATAAGGCATAGGTTTGGTACTTGGGGTGTGCCCCAAGGGGTACCCAAGTGTTTTAGAGGGAGAGGTTATGGGCAAAATGGGCTAGACCCATTGGACCCAAAAATCACCACACATGCCGCCGTCCTGCCCGTCCGTCCGTCGTGGCTGGCCTGGGCGCTGGTTGTGTGAGGTTGGGCTTGTTCGGCCCAATACTAATCTTTTTGAGCGAAAAATATTTGAATTTAATTTTATTTTTGGTAAAATAAAATCCAGAATTCAAATTAAATTGGTTTGGATTTACTGTACATCCAAACAGGGCCCTTCCCATTTTCAAACAGAAATAAACTAGTTTGGTATTATTGCACACCCAAACAGGGCCCTTTCCGTTTTTGTATCTGTTTAAATTTAAACCCAACAGATTCAAATCTGTTTGAATTCAAAGCCAACAGGTATCATACCTGTTCAATTCAAAACCAAGAGCCACATTTACATCTATAAATAGACTAGCCTCCCATTTGGATTTTACTCCAATTTTCATACTCTATTATCTGCTATAAATCTCTCTGCATTTTGCTGCATTTTATTTCTGAAAGAAAGAGTGTAAACACCTTGTGTGTTCGTAAGGCAAACAATTTGTAGTGCTACTATTGTTTGTAGAAGATCATTTCATCCTTGGAGACAGACGTCAAAATTCTGAAAGCACTGTGGAGAGGACGAATATATCTTAAGGATACAGTGTCAAACACTGGACTTGATCAGTTTATAATTCGAACAAATTAAATCAAGTAAGTTATTTAATTTATTTTCAGTATTATTATTATTTGTTTAAATCAGATTTGAATTTTGTTTTTTGTAACAAAATAAAATCTGTTTTTTATTTATTTATTTTTATTTCGAGTTTGATTTTTGTAATCAAACATATTCTCTCCTTTTCTTTATTTCTTTATATTCTGATTGTTGTTTAGTACACAACAGAATTTAATTTATTTAAATACAGTGAAGATTGTCCAACAGAAATGGCTAATGTAGGTGTGTTTCTTCAATTTTGGTATTTTCTCATCCCACATAGGAAAGTATGGTTGTAGGTGCGAAAATAAAATAATTATATATATATATATTTATTTAGAAATTTATTTAATTTTTAATTAAATAATTTTTAGGAAGTTGGTTTCCCTCCATTACTGTTTTCCTTCAAATAGATGTGTCTTTTTGAATTCGAATTGAACAGATACTATGCCTGCTTCAACAGTTCTCTTCTATGTCTATTTAAAGACATTTACTCTCCAAAATTAAATATTGAAAAAGGAAAAACAAATCTGGATTTCCTTCCCTTCATTCTGCAGTTGTTCCTATATGCATTTAGTCTTAGTAAATCAAAAAGAGTTCAAAACGTAGGTTTGGTTTGCTATTCAGAGTGATTTTAGTGCTGCTTCACTCTGAGAAGATCATCGTATCTTAGGAGATAGACGCTTAAGAATGTCATAAGCACCACTGCAGCGGGCGAATCTGTCTTAAGGACAGAGTGTCATACACTCGACTTGGTCTGATTATTTGGTTGTATTTATTTCGATTGTTCTGTAAGCAAAGCATTTACTTTCTTTACTGTTTCTTTTATTTTTCGTTAAACACAAAAAATATTTCTAACAATCTTAAGACAGATTCTTTTTATTTTCTATGTTTACTATATCTATTTTTTTTTATTTCATTTATTATTCTTTCGAACTAGTTTGTTTACAGGTTCTAGAAATTGTATCTTCATAACATTATTTTCTTGGTTGGTTGTAGTGCCCATTTGGTTTTGTTAGGCTACTAGAATTTTTTGTTAACGCTGTTTTTGGTTTGTTTCTTTATGAAATGTTGTGTGCCAAAAACCACTGTGTTATGAAACAAAACTGGTTTCTAGTTGGTTTTTAAACACAATTTTTTTTTTTTTTATGCTTCTTTCTGAAACTTGGTTTTTATACTATTTTCTGGTACTGGAAACAATTTATTACAAATTGTTTTTTTAGTTATTTATTGTTTTTTTTAACAAAATTTTGTTTTGCTGGTTTTAGTTCTGGAATTGTTTTTGAAATTGTTTTTTAACAGTTTTGATTAGTTTTCTAGTGCTTGAAATTTTTATTTTATTTCCATATAATAATAAGAATTAACTAATTTGGTTTTATTAGAATTATGGCTTCTGGAAATGTTCAAATTGGTTTTGGTACATGTACTGTTACTGTCCCAAATTCTGCTGTTGTTGTGAGTGCTCCTGTCCTTCCAACAGTGCTGGTAAATCATGGGGAAAGGCCAAAAAAGTTTATTGGAACTGATTTCAAGAGATGGCAACAGAAGCTGTTGTTTTATCTCACTACTTTGAATCTGGCTAGATTTCTCCATGAGGATGCTCCTACAATGAAGGAAGATGAGACTTATCAGCATTTTGTTGATGCAGTCGATGCTTGAAAACATGTCGATTTCCTGTGTCGCAATTATATCTTGAATGGGTTGGATAATACTTTATATAATGTCTATAGCCCTATTAAGATAGTCAAGGAACTCTGGGATTCTTTGCAGAAGAAATATAAGACTGAAGATGCTAGCACAAAGAAATTCATCGTCGAAATTTTTTGGATTTTGTTATGATAGGCTCGAAGACTGTTATCAGTCAAGTACAGGATTTACAGTTGATTCTGCATGACATTCGAGAAGAGGAAAGTGTGAGAACTTAGGCTTTGCGATTCAACAAATTAGGGTCTTTGATTGAACAAATTAGGGTTTGCATTTAACAAATTAGTGCTTAGATTTGACAAAGTAGGGTTTCGATTATTCGATTCGACAAATTTGGGGTCATTCTGTTGGTTTTGCAGTCAAACTTCTGATGGCTTTGGCCTTGGTAGAGGTTTCGGGTGGGGTATGAGTGGAATAATGATGGGTGGTCGTGGCTTTGGTGATTATCTTATACCTTGACATTGTGCTGCTTAGTAGATTTGTCCATTTTCTCTGTTGTCTTTATTTGTAATGGTTTCTTTTTCATCACTGGGGATCATGTAAATTTTTATGCTTTTGGTAATTTTTATGCTTTTGGTGTACAACTAAAATATATATATATATATTTGTGTTATATATTTTTGAAATCAACATATTTTCTCTCTATTTTATATATATATATATTTCTGGAATCAACATCTTTTCTCTCTCTATTTTTTTTAATCATCAAATCAAAGATATATATATACATAGTGGAAAAAAAAAAAAAAAAAAAACTGAAATCAAGTAATATGATTTTGAATTGTCAATTCATCAAACATCATCATCGAATCATCTAGAATCATATACGCACACATATATATATAGATGCACAGTGAATGTTTTATCCATATATATATCTGTGGTATGTTTAAAAAAAAAAGAAAAAAAAGATGAAGAACATGAAATGGGGAGAGAGAGAGAGAGAGAAGAAGAAGATGATGATGAGGATGAGGATATTTTTGCTCGGTAGAGTTGCCTGCAACTCAACACATAGAGTAAAGAGAGAATATACAAAGCAATCTTCATGGGTAAGCTTTTATTTCTAACTCTAGGGGCCTTTTGGTCTTTTAATTGTGAGGGAACATCATTAATTCATGCCCAATTGCACATTACTCGCGAGTACTGCACAACTTGTTAGAGTATATGGAAATTCTAACTGTGAATAGCAACCCATTAACAACAGGGAAGTTATGTTGTGATATTCGAACGTCAGGGAGGTAATCTGCACCTAGCCCAAACCATAGAGGGTAAAGTAAAATTTGCCCCAAAATAAATAAGGGTGTTTTCGTCACCTTAATTTTTTTACAACCACACATACATTAATTTTACTATTTGTTATGATAGTAGAGTTTGTTAGAGATATTTAATACAATAAATAATGTTTATGTAAATTTGTTACATTAATTTTACTATTTATTACGGTGGATTGGATTGTGTTGTTCGGGTCAATGGGGTTCACCATGGGTTTTCTTTCAATAATCCGAAACGTTCGATATATAAAGCTCGTCGAGTATTTCATTCTTATAAAAAATCATGTTGATCAGATACTTGTCGGATCAGATTTCTGTCATTTATTTTAAAAATCATATTTACCGTTGATAGAAATATGATTTGATCAAGCAACTATCGATATCTGATTAACATCATTTTTTGTAGGGATGAAGTTCTCTACACATTGAACGGTTCGAATTATTGAAACACAACTCGTGGTAAACTCCTACAAGCCCAACAACACGCCCTGGGGCTTATACAAGTCCACCATGTTCTAGGGGAGGGTTTGCCACTGGAGAGTGTGGCGGGTGGTGACCAAGGTGGTGGCCATGAGTTCGGGGCTTATGCAATTTTTTGATAATTTTTTTTTATATCCCTAACATTGCTAAAATTTAAATGAATCTATATGGGAAGTCATTTAATAGACTTGAATTGAATTCCAAATAATTCTTCACATATTCCATATTTTATTGTATAATTCACATTAGAAATCAGGTCGGCATTGAGATTATCTTTTCATATTATATAATTGTTTTATTGTTGTAGTTAGAAGTGGTCTTGGCCCAATCCCTTCCCAAATGTAGGTATATTTTATTTGTATTTCACCTACCTTTTCATTTTCCCTTTCCAAATATCTTACCAAATCTCTCAACCAAACACATCGTTAGTTTGAGCAAAATTTCACTTTAGTTTTTTGTAATTTTAGTTTGAACAATTTGAATCATATACTTACAAATTTGGTATAGTGAGGTCTCTTGGTACTATTACTATTAGAATTTTGAATGAAAAAATTTCACCTAAAAAATTAAAGATATCAAAATAAATTTAAAATGAAATTACAGAACCACCAATATAGTAAATAAATTACAGTGGTAGTCCATAATATTTGAATTCCACTTTGCTATTTCAAGTTTTTGCCCTGCCCACTTGATTCCAAAGTATTGAAAGAATGTCAATCTAAGTTTGATTGCTTTTTTTTTTACTTTGCTCTGTTTTGGTTCTGTTTTTCATTTATATGAGATTTGAAAGGAATATATGTTATCAACAGGCTAAATAATAAATTTAATCGTATCTGCAAGAAACAGAGGAGAAGGATAAAAATAAAAATAATTTTTTTAAAAGAAAGCTAATGAATTCTGATAATCATATATAGAATA
Source organism: Camellia lanceoleosa (assembly GCA_025200525.1). Lineage (NCBI taxonomy): Eukaryota > Viridiplantae > Streptophyta > Magnoliopsida > Ericales > Theaceae > Camellia > Camellia lanceoleosa. The sequence continues at coordinate 233,902 of JANUSC010000288.1, read as the reverse complement.
CCTTAAAGGTAATTCTATTTACACATTACTCGTTGTCTTAATACACACTATTTACTTTTAATTCATTTTATATGCAATTAGAATATTTTTATTTTTTCAAAATTCATATCATCAATTTTTAAATATTACCAAAATAAACTTAAAATTTTCAATTTCAAACGCTAACCTTAGCCCAACAATCACCACCTGCTTATACCATCAACTATTGTCGCTAACTCTTCCTAGTCCTATCGCCCCACCCTAACCCCCTATCACAATTGCTACTCCGACCCCCCCTCCCCAGCCTCTACTACTTCTATTGCCTACTCTCGAACCTTTTCTAGCTATCACTACTAAAAATCAAACTTTTTGCGACGACCTCAAATGTCACAAAAGGTCCATATGTCGTCGCAAAAGACTTTTTTGAGATGAAGTAGCAACGGGAAATAAGGGGTGGCGGAAGGAGGCGTGACAAAAAGTATTTGCGACGATTACAAACCGTCGCTTTCTTGTAGCGACAATAAATCAGTGGTTTTTGCGACAGTTTAACCTGACACAAAAAAGCAGAGAAAACATCACTTTTAGCGATGGTTTAGGATACCGTCACCGAAAGCTTTTTTAGAGACAGTAGTTGACGTCACGAAAAGTATTATTAGCATTAGTCTTAAACGTTGCACCAAAAAAAAAAAAAAGAATTAAATCAATAATGTATTCGCGACAATTTAAACCGTTGCTAAAGATGGCACTAATATGTATATGCAACAGGTTAGCCCGTCGCTAATAAAATGTAAGGAAATGATGATTTCATTAGCGATGGTTTATTACTATTGCAAGAAAATTATTTTCAAAAAATAAATATATATTTTATTAATTCATTTCATATACAAATTATTAATATTTTCCAAAATAAAATACATCCACGTCCACATCGACACACATTCACATGCACATGCACAAAATCATATATACTAATAATAATAATGTATATATACCATGTAACGATATAATGTCAGCCAATTATCTTTACAAAAATATATAAAACATCCTCTAACAATACTATAATTTTTTATAATTCAAGAACTCAAATTTGTATTTAAAACAAAATCAAAGTATCGACAGTACAAATAAAAATATATATATATTTGTCGGGGCCGAGTAAATTATTACGTAGCTTAGCCGAATAAATTAAAAAAGGAAATCAAATCATGTACAATATGGCTCATAGCCCTGAGGGACAGAGGCCGAATATCCAGATCGGCCTCTGAATCAGTTATAAACTGGGCCGAATATGAAGAGAAAGCCGAATGAGCGACTATCCATTCGACGAAAGGTGGGCTCTACCATCAACATCAAGGACGACTTTAATAAGAAGAGCATCAGCCAAAAGTGGTATGTGAGAACAAGTAAGTCTAACTTGAGATATAAGCAACCAAGAGAGTATACATTGACTTGTCCGTCGGAGTGCTAATTTCGGCACCCCCGACCGAAGTGTTCATTCTTTTTCAGGTGACTAGCTGAGGAACACGAGCGTCTTACTGAATCCAAAGAGTATTTCCGAACCACCTTCTCCACAATTGGCGTCGTCTATAGGAATACTCCAGCATATCCATGGCGGGCGTAACAGAGATCCTCCGATAGTCGCTGACGACCTTACGCGACGAGACGAAACCACTCTAAGCAACATGCTTGGGCCCGAGACCATTGCCGCATGAAGGACTTTGAACTTCGACTTAGTTGCCCAAACCTCACCTTCGACATGAGCACATGAGACAATGTAAGCAATTATGGATCAGGCGAAGCAAAACGAACAGAGGTTGGAAAACATGATCACTGAAAACGAGTGCCTTTGACAGGATTTGGCCTTAGAGGTGGCAAAATCCCAACAAGCCGCACGCCAAGATCTGGGACGACCTCTGAGAAAGAATGGTCGACGACGTTGAGTTTGGAGGCAAGATAGTGACAGTGATTCTGACTTATCATCCCCAGAATCCAAAAAGAAGGAACGAGTCGAAACCTCCAGTTCCTCTGAAGAAAGTCCGCGTGCATGGAATAAGCGAAGAAGAAATGGTTCAGACGAAGAGGAACATAACCCCTTTGTTCGATGAATCACAAGGGAAGTGCTACCCAAAAAGTTCAAAGCTCCATCGTTCACTCTATACGATGGAAAATCAGTCACCACAGATCACATTCGTCATTATAAGCAAGCCCTGACGCTACATGCAGACGACAAGGCCCTTATGTGTCGAATATTTTCGAGCAGTTTGGGACCTCTGGCCAGCAGATGGTACTATAAATTAGAGCCGACATCGATTAAGTGCTTCTATCAACTCCAAAAATCCTTCAGGGCAAGGTTCATCACCAATGAGGTCCAATCGAAGCAGGTCGATTCTCTTTGGGCAATGCAAATCCAACTAGGAAAAACCCTACGAGCGTATTTGGTGCGCTATTGGGAGTGCTTTAATCTCGTAGATGATGCCTACAATGACTCCATGGCTATCACCGCCTTTAAAATGGGGTTGCATCCTGATAGTGCCCTCCGCAGCTCCTTAACTAGAAGGGCCCCCAAGACAGTCTGGTCGTTAATGAAGAGAGTCGAGGAATATTGTAAAGTAGAAGATGATGCCCTGTGGGTCAAAGTCGGGCACAAGGCCAACAAGACGGCCCTATCTAAAGTCGTTCAGTCGATAAATTTTGTACCATCATAAAGCCCTGAACGGCGAAATCAGACTAAACGAGACAAAAGACAAGATTTGCACTGATCAAACGTCCAATGTCCACACCGGGCTAATGAACAACTTCAAGTGGATAGCAGGCGCATAAGGAGCGTGGACAAGAAATATACAGAGTTATCAGAGCCGATCAGCACGGTTATGTCTAAAGTACAACATCTGCTGTTCTTTAAATGGCTACCCAAGATGGTGGGACCTCCTGACACGAGAAGACGGGATAGGCGGTGCGAATATCACAAAGACCACAGTCATGATACTGAAAGTTGTTATGCTTTGAAAGATCACCTTGAGGAGTTGGTACAAGATGGTCAGCTTAAGCAACACGTCCGAAAGAACGACTCAACCAAAGTAGTTGCTCTACGGCAGGATTCACCTCCACTCGACGTAATCCATATGATATACAGTTTGCTGACAGCATCCGTCGTACATACAATTCAGTCACATCCAAACCCTCAAAAGCAAATCACACTAGCAAAACGGCCCCACGAAGCTGCGAGCATTACTGTCGATGATTCAGATTTGACCGGCGTGACGCTCTCCCACATTGATCCCTTAGTCATCGAGCTATGCGTAAACCAATTCACCGTTGAGCATGTTCTCATTGATCAAGGGAGCACCTCGGAAGTTATGTACTACAAGACCTTCATCAAACTCAGCTTCACTCAGTTGGACCTGTCTCCAGCTCATTACCCGTTACTCGGCTTCAACGCTAATCTGGAATATCTGTTGGGAAAAATCACACTACCAATTAGAGCGGGCTCCCGATTAGTGGACAAGGAATTTTTGGTTGTCAAGCTTCCTTCGTCGTATATTCTTATCATGGGACGAACTTGGCTGCATAACATACAGGCCGTGCCAAGCACCTATCATCAACTCCTTCGCTTCCCGATTGAATGTGGCATTGAATAAATTTGTGGTTCCTAGAAATCGGCACAAGCATGTTATCTTCTTGCCGCAAAGCCACCAAGAGAGCTGGAAGTGAATTCTATTGAGGTGCCGGATCGAGAGAGCCTCGACGATGTTGGGCGGCTCTCAAGTGAAAAGGCGACCGAAGGCCTGGATAGAGTTGAAATTGACGGGAATCCTGACAGGTTCTTCATGATCGGCGCTTCCCTGAATAAAGTCGACAGGCAGCAGCTAGTTTCCTTCTTACTCGGCAACCTTGATGTATTTGCGTGGTCACCATATGAGATGCCGGGAGTGGATCCATCTGTTTCTCAGCATCGATTAAACATTGACCCCAAATGTAAGCCGATTATTCAGAAAAGCCGGCGGTCAGCCGTGGAACACTGCTGCCGTTGTTGAAGAAGTTGACCGGTTACTTGATGTCGAGGCAATTCGCGAAGTGACCTATCCTACATGGCTGTCGAATATTGTGGTTGTGAAGAAGCAAAATGGAACTTGGCGTGTTTGTGTGGATTTCACGGACTTAAACAAAGCTTGTCCCAAAGATTGCTTTCCCTTCCTAAGAATTGACCAACTTGTAGATGTAATGGCACATCATTAACGTATGAGCTTCCTGGATGCATATAGGGGCTACCATCAAATTGCTATGCACCCTGAGGACCAAGACAAAACTGCATTCCTCACCCTAAGAGGAACCTATTGCCATAAGGTTATGCCTTTCGGGCGGAAGAATGCGGGGGTAACTTACCAAAGACTAGTCACCGCCATGTTCAAAGAGCGACTTGGCCGTACTATGGAAGTATACATCGATGATATGGTGGTCAAGTCCAAAGAAGAGCGAACTCATCTAGCCGATTTGGAAGAGACATTCAGCATTCTTCACAAATACAAAATGAAGCTGAACGCTTCTAAATGTGCATTTGGCATCGGATCTGGCAAATTCCTTGGCTACATTGTTAACCACTGCGCAATCAAAGCCAACCCGAGGCAAATCACAGCAATTCTAGAACTCGACTCTCCTCGGTTGGTCAAAGAGGTTTAGAAGCTGATGGAAATGGCCGCCGCACTCAACTAATTCATCAGTCATTCCATAGATCGCTGTTGGTAATTCTTTCATACCCTTCGTTAGGGCAAAGCTTTTGAATGGACCCCCGAGTGCGAAGCCGCTTTGGAAGGTTTGAAGACTTACCTCTGGTTAGTTCCACTCCTGACAACACCTTCGGAAGGTGATCCGCTCATTTTATATTTGGCAGTTTTCGACCTGGCTGTCAGTGCTGTACTGTTAAAGGAAGAACTTGGGAAGCAGCGGCTAGTTTATTATGTGAGCAAAGCAATGGTTGACGCCGAAACACACTACATTCCATTGGAAAAACTCGTCCTGGCTTTCGTCATGGCAGGAAGAAAACTGATGCATTACTTTCAGGGGCATACCATTGGGGTACTAACGGACTACCCCCTCTGGTTAGTACTCCGTAGTGCAGAAGCATCAGGGCACATTTCAAAATAGGCTCTCAAACTCGGCCAGTATGATATTCAATTTCTGCCTAGAACCTCAATCAAGGGGCAAGTGCTCGCCGACTTTGTGGCCGAATTCACTGGATGCCTCGCCGACTTTAAGTCCGATCAAATTCAACCTAAGCCGAACTGGAGAATTTATGTGGGGGACATTTGGCAGTTGTATTATGACAGATCATCTAACCAACGTGGAAGTGGGGCGGGTGTAATGATCATGGCTCCCGACGGGGCAATAATCGAACAGGCTGTTAAACTAGGCTTCAAAGCATCGAACAATGAGGCCAAATACGAAGCGTTGTTAACCATCTTGCGGAATGCACATCTCCTTGGTGCTCGGTGTTTGCTTATTTTCTCCAACTCAAAGCTAGTCATCAACCAATTGAAGGGGGAATACGCAGCCAAAAATGACCGTATGACAGCTTACATGAAAACGGCCAACTCTTTGCTTGTGAAATTCGACCATCATGAGTTAAATCAAATAACTCGGGATCAGAACACACATGCAGACGCCCTGGCCTGCCTAGCCTCCGCCATGAACTCAGAAATTCAACGGACAATTAAAGTAGGATTCATCCCTGAGCTGAGCATTGCCCTCTCAGAGTCAATTCAAATCAATATCATAGAATTAGGTCCACGTTGGATGGACCCCATCACTGTATTTCTATCTTCTGAATAGCTCCCAACGGACAAGAAATAAGTACACAAACTGCGAAACAAAGCCTTGCGATATTACTTGGATTCGCAAGGAAAGCTCTACAAAAAATCCCTTTCTAGTCCCTACCTAGAATGCGTTCATCCGGATAAAGTCGAAAAACTCCTGACTGAAATACACGAAGGTAGTTGTGGTGCCCATTCTGGTGGGCATTCTTTGGCTCATCGAGCTATAACACAAGGGTACTACCGGCCGACCATGAGAGCTGATGCCGAGTGTTACGTCAAGAAATGTGAATAGTGCTAGAAGTTTTCCCCATTAACCCATTTGCTAGCCGAGAAGTTGAGCTCAATCTCTAGTCCTTGGTCGTTCGCTCAATGGGGGCTTGATATCATCGGGCCATTACCACGGGCCCCAGGTAACAAGTGATTCTTAATTGTCGCAACGGATTACTTCACAAAATGGGTCGAAGCGGAAGCACTAACATACATCTGTGATACTGATGTTAGGCATTTTGTATGGAAGAATATCATAACACAATTCGGCATTCCAAGAGCGCTCATTTCAGACAACGACACCTAGTTTGATTATGGCGTCTACCGAGAATTGTGCAGCACGTATGGTATTCGGTCTTATTTTTGCACCCTGGCTTATCCACAGAGCAATGGTCAAGCTCAAGCCTCCAACAAAGCCATCTTGGATGACATCAAGAAGAGGCTGGAGAAAGCTAAAGGCAGATGGGTTGAAGATTTGCCGAGTGTGTTGTTGGCTCATCGCATTACTCCGAGGCGATCCACTGGGTTAACGCCGTTCGCTTTATGCTTCGGAACCCAAGCAATCATCCCCTTGGAGATCGGCCTCCTAACCTTGAAATTGAAAGTTTTTGATATGGACCAAAATGACATGATGCCTGCCTTGGATTTGACTTTGATTGAGGAATGAAGAGACCATGCCCTTGCATTCGTGGGACGGTACCAGCAGCAGCTTGCCAAGTCATATAATCAACGTGTTTAGCTACGCCGCTATGCACCAGAAGAATTGGTCTTGAAGAAAGTACTTCCCGCTGCCAGGAATCCAGCTGACGGAAAATTGGGTCCTAACTGGGATGGCCCCTATCAGATCGATTCAATCATAGGAACAGGGGCATATCAGCTCAAAGACATGTCTAGGAGAAACCCGCCGCGTCCTTGGAATTCCACGCATTTGCATAAATTTTATCATTAACCCGACTTGTAGGGCATGATAACTTGTTTTGACTATTCACCGTGTACAACTTTCACTCTTTTAATGCAAGACTTCTTATCTCACTATATGAAATTTTAGTTCAAAGATAAAAAGCCTCCGAATTCGGAGCCCCATCAGTGAATGACATTTTTGGGCCGAATAAGTCTCCGGATTCGGAGTTCCCTTCGTGGATGTCACGATTAGCCAAGATAAAAGCCTCCAAATTCTGAGCCCCATCGGTGAATGACACTTTTGGGCCAAATAAGTCTCCGGATTCGGAGCGCCCTTTGTGGATGTCACGATTGGCCAAGATAAAAGCCTCCGAATTCAAAGCCCCATTGGTGAATGACACTTTTGGGCCGAATAAGTCTCCAGATTCGGAGCGCCCATCATGGATGTCATGATTGGCCAAGATAAAAGCCTCCGAATTCGGAGCCCCATCAGTGAATGACACTTTTGGGCCGAATAATCTCTGGATTCAGAGCGCCCTTCGTGGATGTCACAATTGGCAAAGATAAAAGCCTCCGAATTCGGAGCCCCATCAGTCAATGACACTTTGCCGAATAAGTCTTCCAATTCGGAGCACCCTTTGTGGATGTCATGATTGGCCAAGATAAAAGCCTTCAAATTCGGAGCCCCATTGGTGAATGACACTTTTGGGTTGAATAAGTCTCCGGATTTGGAGCGCCCTTTGTTGATGTCACGATTGGCCAAGATAAAAGCCTCCGAATTCGGAGCCCCATCAGTGAATGACACTTTTGGGCCGAATAAGTCTCCGGATTCGGAGCGCCCATCATGGATTTCACGATTGCCGAGATAAAAGCCTCGAATTCGGAGCCCCATCCTTGCAAGACATAATCGGTCCAAGTTTGGCCAAGATAAATGTCTTGGAAATCGGCGCGCTTTTTGTGTTATGATTAAAACGCATAAATGTAGTTAATGAAAAATCGAATATGATCATAACCGAATTTATAAACATAAATTGAAACAACAAGCAAACGTTTAAAATAAAATGTTTCATTGAATTAATCAATAATACATAATTCGCTCCCAATCCACGTTAGAGCATTACAATAAGTCTACTTTTATTCAGCATCCCCCTCGTCATCACTTTTCTCGACTTCGAAAGCTATAAAGGGAAAATGATGACTCTGATATAGCGGCGATGCCGAATCAACGCCCACTGCCCGGAGAGCCTTTGTGGCCTGGAGAGCCTTGACCCACCCATGCTTGAACCCTCGATTCTCTTATTGGCAGACCTCCTCGGTGAGATTTTCCTTAGTCTTCTGAATCCCCACTTTTCGGCCGTCATGGAAGCCTTTTTTATAAGCCATGATCCTTGCCGCCTCTATTGCAAACATGCTTGTCGTATCTCGATCGGCAATGGCATGACTTATGAGCCATTGGGTCACCCTTTCTTCCGCAATCGAGTTAGCTTGGCCAGCCGATTGTGTCTCGGCAGTTTTGATCTTCCTCAGTTCACGTTCAGCCTTTTACGCACGAGCTTCTAAGCTTTGAATGCGTTCATTCTTCTGCTCTATCTCCTCTCAGGCGACATCGGCGATAATCGATCTCATAGGCGGTATATAACCCTTTCACCGCTCCATGGATCCCTTCCCGAAACACTTCGAAGTTAGGTCGATTGACCATCAATTGCTGAACTTCGGGTGGAAAAATTTGTCAAGCAAACTCGACCGCCACATTTGGGTCATGTACAACTGAATTTGCTTCCGTCATCAGTTTGTTCCCCACAAAACTGCAAAGCTTAACGGACGCGGTGTCACACTAGTCTCTCCTCTCGAGTGTGGTGGAGGGGAGCTACCGCGTTGCTATTTTTCCTTTCTGGGAGACCTATTTCAACGACGCGGGGACTGGCGTTTTTCATGTTCCCTCGACGTCCTACTCCCCGTGCACGAAGGCTCGCCACCTCGATTCATCCATGTGTCCAACTCCGTGAGTGTTCTCCCTTCTCCTCTGTTGTTGAAAAATAGTCTTCTAGACATCTAGTTTAAACCCACTACTTTTCTCCCTTCTATGATCTGCCAAATTTGGACACCAACATGGACCCTAAACGAACACAGCCCCCATCCATCTTATTAATCACGGGTGCAGCGTTCCCCAAGCGTTCCCTTCAATACTCTGTGCCACAAATATGCGGTCTTGTTCATTAATTCGGTGGTCTGTGTTCATTACCTTACTGGGGCCAAGGGAAAATTCATCAATCTATTCGGCCTAAATATCAGAGCTCCGAGCCGAATTGTCATGATGCCCCAGCAGATTTTTTGAACTGCCGTTTTTAGGCAGTCCGGTTCATCCTGTTGGGGCAAGGGCAGATTCATCAATTTATTTGGCCAAAATATCAGAGCTTCAAGCCGAATTGTCATGATGCACCAGCAGATTTTTTGAACTATCATTTTTAGGCGATCTGTTTCAATTTCTCGACGCAAGGGCAGGTTCTTCAATCTATTCGGCCTAAATATCAGAGCTCCTTGCTGAATCGCTATTGTGCCCCAGCAAACCCCTGAACTGCCATTTTCAGGCGGTCTCGTTCAACCTGCTGGGGCAAGGGCAGATTTATCAATCTATTCAGCCTAAATATCAGAGCTCCTAGCCGAATCGCTATTGTGCCCCAGCAAACCCCTGAACTGTCGTTTTCAGGCGGTCCCATTCATCAACCTACTGGGGCAAGGGCAGATTCATCAATCTATTTAGCCTAAATATCAGAGCTTCGAGCCGAATTGTTATGATGCCCCAGCAAAGTTTTTGAACTGCCGTTTTTAGGTGGTCCTGTTCAATTTTGCGGAGGCAAGGGCAAATTTATCAATCTATTCGCACTAGATATCAATGCCATGTGTTAAGACATTCCTATGCCCCAAAGTCTCAATTGCAGGCTTACGATCTGTTTCATCAACTTGCCGGAGCAAGGCGATTCACTAATATATTTGGCTAAGTTGCAGTGCTATATAGTTATTTTTGCGCAGGATTAATTCAGTAGTTTGTTCATCACATTTCATGTTTTTACATTTTACTTAGCCAATTAACAAGCACATTCAGTAAGGCAAAAAGGCAAAAGCAATTTTTATTCATAAATTGAGCACAAACAGAAGTCATTTTACAAATGAAAACTACCCTACGTTAGCTTCTGACACAAACAAACAGTCACAATTCTAACAAAGTCTAACAACATCTATATACACAGAATACCAAAATAAAACGAAAAATACTTGCTCTAAGTCAGTCTTCAGGGTCAGACTCTAGCGGCTCAACGTCTACCTACTCGTACGGAATCGGTTGCTCTGATACCACGTTAGCGGCAGCTAAGGCTTTGAGCCAACCGTGTTTGAACCCCTTGTTCTCAAACTTCGGCACCGTTTCTACGTAATTCTCCAAAGCCGCATCTTTGCCAACTTGGAACGACTTGGAGATCTCGGATTCGGCGTTCACCATCGCCCTCATTGACTCCTCCAAATCGGCCTCCAACTTGGCAATTGTCTCGTTGGCCAGTCTCAACGCTTCTTCGTTGGCACTCGCCCTCTTCTCAACGGCCAATCTCAGTCGGTCAGCATCTTTGGCCTTATCTTCTTCAGCATCGGCCCTCGCTTTTTCTGCCGTCGTTTTCATGGCCTCAGATTCGGCTTTGAGAGAGGCCTCTGCTGCCTTCCCTTTCTTATTTTCCACTTCGGCCGTAAGAAAGCCGATCTGTTCGATAGCGTCATGTTGGCGACGACCAATCTCCGTTATCCTTCCCGCCGCCTACAAAATAAGAAATCGATAAGCCAATATAAAATTTTCTTTTGATTAGTTTTGCACAATTACAAAGATCATGTACCAATATCACTGACTGAGCGGCCAATGCGATGGACAGTAGATCGTGTTCTACCTTAAAGGTTGCTCTATCAACCGGCAGAGAAATGGAGGAAGCCAAGCTCAAGGCCACAACCGGGTCTTTTACAGCCGATGCATAAAAAACAACCGGCATGTTCCTTATCCTTGGTTGTATTATAAATGGCAAGACCAAGTCCGACTCTTCCATTTGTGGCCGTTTATCCACTTGGTCTTTCGAGTAACCGACTTCTTGTTCAGTTGGACGTTTTTCTCCCATTTGCTCCACTTGGTCTTGTTGGTCGACGACGGGCTCTGTATCTACCACATCAGTCTGAACCACCTCAACGGGAGCAGGTGGAGTCTCTTCCCTAGCGTCAGGTTGAGGTGGCGGAGGTTCATTTCGCTTGGCCTCGGCTCTCCGACGGGCAACGATCCTCTCGGCATTTCTTTGCCTCACTATTTGAGTGAGCGACTCACCAGCCATGTTGTCAAGACACGAGCCGGGTAGGTCTCCTAAGTCAGTGAAAATGTCTTCAAAGGACATGTCCGCTCGGCCAGAAGTGGATGGAGGATTAAGGTTGGCTTTGTTAAAAGCCAAATTTAGAGCCGCGTCAACCTCTTTCTCTGACCCGTCAGATCTGTCCTAGGGTGGTTGATTCGGTTGCTCAGCGACCCCTTTGGCTACTTGTTCGTCTGCCAGCTCTGAGTTTGATGCCTCAAAACCAATCTGTCTAAGGTTCTTAAAGCTAGAAAAAACAAGCGTCGTAAGTTGCTGTTCACCCCTCAGAATCAGAATGTTATCGGCGGCCGAAAAGGTAGTGTAGGTTGGCTCGTATCTCAAAAGAATGTGGGCCGCCCTCCCTTGCTTCTAAAGATTCGGGCAGCTGAAGAACCGGAGTGCGACTTTGATCTGTACGAGTATAGCGTCGTCGGTCGAAATGAGAACTTTTTTCAAATCCTTTCCTACACAAATAAAAATGGTAAGTACGTAGAAGTTAAACCAGGTAAATATTTAATAAAAATGCGTGGGGGATTAAATGGCCACCTGGTTCGCCCCTTCGCCTAGGCATTGGATCTTGACGATCTTCGCCCTCGCCGAATTCCCAGTTGCTACGAACAACGGCCATGACGTCATCAACACGCTAACCAGAGCTGGCAAGCATTGTCACCAGATGATGGTCAGTGTCCTTGGCCCTGAGGAAATAGCGCCCCTGCCGACCAGTGGATTTGACCAAGGCATAACAATGCCAAATGGTAGGGATTCCAAGGTTAAGCCTAAAGCACCGGTTTAGTTCTACAATCCCCATTATTATTCTGTAAAAATTCATGTTCGGTTGGGAACGGATTAAACCCCAATAGTAAAGGACAGCCCTCAAAAGTGGATGAAGGGGGAAACGGACTCCGCCCTCAACAATCAACATGAGAGGAAAGACGATTGTGCTTTCGTCAGTTCTCTCTATGTCAATTATGTTTTCTGGATACGTTCTCTGCCAATTTTCAAACTGGCTTCGCTTAGCGTATAAGTCCAATTATCAAAATCTTTCTGCATATCATTTTGCATCCGCCTTCAACTACGGTTTGATTCCTTGCGAGAGGATATGTAAAGGGTGCAACCATTTATTTGTCTGTACTTTGTTTGTTTGTCCAAGTCTTCGGTCTTACAAAAAATGGGTCGTTTCTGGGTTTTGACATTCACTCCCGTCACTTCTTGACTTCCGAGTTCTGTCAAAGAGGGGCAACTGTAGACACTCCATTTTTGACCGCCCTTAAGACTGGGACGCGACTGATGGTTTACATGGTGGAGAAAGGTGTGCAGGGAAAAGGTTTAGTTTCTTCGACAAGGAGAGAGTCAAATCTCAACTTCATACCCTTTTTTGGACCAAAACAATCTTGATCAAAAGATTTTAGACCTTAAAACCCTCTCTTTCAAAACAATTTTGAAATAAAGTTTTTACGATGTTCCAAGGCTCGCATTTTGTCAAATGTTGCACTTTTCGGTAAACCGAGCAAGGACAAAGTGGAAATGAATGAAAGAGAGATGAAATCTTTGAAAAATCTTTCAAAACACCTTGTCTTGGGGTTTGGAGTTGAACAAAAGAGGAGAAGAGAGAGGAAAACTAGTTTGGGAGAAGTTCGGCATGAATCCGGGTAGGACCGAAACTGCGCGGCTTCATCGAAACGGGCATAACTCTTTGCACAGGAGGAATTTTGATGCAAGGTTGGCGCCATGGGAAAGATAACTTATGGGACTTCAATGTGGCCACATGGAAGACTAGAAAATCAGATGGCCAACCAATTAGGTGGTCAAAAGTGGTTCGGTATGAATCCGGGAAGGAGAGAAAAAGTCGAGTGGTCCTCGCTAAATCGGGCTTATTCATTTGCATACTTGGATTTAAGATATGAGGCCACCACCGTTGGAAAGCTTACTTCTGAGGCTTCATTTTGCACTCAAGAATCTCCTAAAGCCAAGTCCGGGTGGGGGAGATATGGTTGGTTGAAGTAGGGTATCAATCCGGTTGGACTGAATCTGCGCGGCTTCACCAAAACAGGCATAACGTTTTGTACAGGAGGAATTTTAATGCAAGGTTTGCGCCATTGGAAAAATAACTTATGGGGCTTCATCATAAGGGGTGGCCGACCACTTTGAATCCTTTGACCTGGTCGGGCGACCAGGTCAAGTGGTCAGCCGACCACTTGAACTGGTTGGCCAGCTCCCACCTTATTTGTCATAGTGAGTGTGTTCCAGCTGTGCCAGCTGGAAGGCATTTGCAGCATCCTCCATACACGTGTATGGAGGATGTTTAACCTAGCTTTGAAGCTTCTTGGAGAAGCCTTAGACCCTCTTCTCTATAAAGGAAGCCTTCTCCTTTCTTGGCAAGGGTTCAGAATTTGTTTGGAGCTCATAGATACACTCTCCGCCATATCTCTCTCTTTTGTGCTCAAAAACTCCATTGTTCTTGCCCTATTACACTACCACTCATAGGCTACCACCTCCATCATCCATCTAAGCATCTTGGAGCTTGTTTTCAGAGGCTAAGGAGTCACATTGTTGGTCCAGAGCTGCTGGAGTTGCTGTGCTACAAGGGTAACACATTTCTTCTCTTTTAAGCACTCTTTTTGATTCATTGTTTAGCCATACTTGAAAGCATATTTACACTTTATCATAAACTAAAAAAGGTCTTGTTTTGAGCTTCTCTTCAAGTTTGTTCAAGGTCATTTTTCTGTTTGGGGTCATCTACCCCCTTTCATGCTTCATTTCCTTATGCTTTGAGCCATGCATTTGAGCATTTGCATTGGCCTTGATTTGGCCATTTAGACACTGAAATCTAGTGGATTTTCAGTGGCTTAGATGTGTCTTTGAGCCCTAAAATCAGAGAGGGGTGACCCTTTCACCCCTTGTTCTCTTTACTAGCTTTGTTGGCCTTCCAAAGGGGCTCCTACTTGCATGTTGTAAAGTCACATTTCAGGCCCTATTTGGTGAGTTTTAAGGTCTTCCTTGGCTCTATCCAGATCCCATTTTGCCATATGAAGTGTCTATTTTGCATGTGTAGAGCAATCCCATCCAAGGCCTTTCAAAGGGGCTTTCATTTGCATGCTTCCTAGACTGATTTCAGGGCCTTTTTGGTGGGTTTTAGGGCTTTCATAAGTCATTTCCAGAGATGGTTTTTCCATGTTAATTGTCCTTGTTGCATGTGTAGAGTAACCTCTCTTGTAGCTTATCAAAGGAGCCCATCATTCTTGCATGCATTGACTGAGTTTCAGTGGTTATTTGGGCATATTTTGGCATGGCATACTTATTTTTTTAGCTGGTTTGGTGAGCCCTCATGTGCTTCATAGATGTGTAGTGTAAATCATGGTTCACTAGCTTTCTTTGCATGCTTCGTTGACCCTTGATTTTAGCACTTTTCGGCCATGCCTTAAACTGATATTCTGTTTATTTTGGACTTCCCTAGCTCTGTTTTTGGGTCTCATGGTTGAATGATGTTGGTTTTTCATGCTTGTAGTTCAATACCCATGCTTAACTTTGAGTTTTGAGGTTCATTCCATGCATATACTGAGCTGTGTTCATGTTTTGGGCTCATTATACATCATATTTTAGAGCTTGTTTGAATGCCATATTGCCATGTTTTGTACTCTTTAAATGTGTTTGAGAATCGGACTTGTATGCCTTGTTTTCGGACCATTGAATGAGCTCCATTTCGTTGCATTCCGAGCCATCATTTTAGGCCATTTCCCCACTGCTTCAGACCTGCCTAGGGTCTGTTTGGTGTTGGTTTTGCCTTTGGTGCATTGCTTTGGGTACCTCTAGTGTAACGCACTTCACTAGTTTCGGTACCCGGGCCCCCTGGCTTGTATTGTGTGCCATGTTTGCATGTTTTGGGACCATCTTTTATGCCATTTCAGAGATGTATCATGTCCCATTCTATGCCATGTTTCATCATCTGCCATGCTTAGTTAGAGTTGCATGTTATGCCTTAAGATTGGTCCGTTGCATCCGTGCATGTTTGCATGTGTTTCGGTTGTCTCATTTCCATCATATGGCCACTGATGTGAGTGTGGCTGAGGTCCACTCAATATTGGTGTAAGTCCATCGTGCATTGTGTATGCCATTTTAGTCCATAGCATTGCGCATACTAGGTTGCATGTTAGAGCATTGTGTATGCCATGTCATATCACGCGCATTGTGTATGCCATTTTAGTCCATAGCATTGCGTATGCTAGGTTGCATGTTAGAGCATTGTGTATGCCATGTCATATCACGTGCATTGTGTATGTCATTTTAGTCCATAGCATTGCGTATGCTAGGTTGCATGTTAGAGCATTGTGTATGCTATGTCATATCATGCGCATTATGGATGCCATTTTAGTCCACAGCATTGCGTATGCTAGGTTGCATGTTAGAATTGCATTCATGCATATCATGCATATTGCATTGTGTTTGGAGTAGGGTTTAGTCCAAACAAGGGAAATGAGGGACATTTTGTACTCTAAGTGACGAAACGTGACACAATTCCCGGTCGCCAACGCTCCGGATTATCCATGATGGAGTTTAGGCCTTGTTGTGTTCATATGTGCATTCATTTCACATCGAGTCATGCAATTCGATTCCTCGGCCATCATGCATCGAGATGCGTGATTGGTGGCATGAGGATCAATGACTGCACTCCCTAGAGCTTGTGCAAGGATGGGGAGAGTGGTCATGCACACATATGTTGAAAATACATTGCCTTTTCTCTCTCTTGACTTTGTTGCAGAAAAAGCCAGAAACCAGAGGTGGAAACTGGTCGGCCGACTAGGTTTTCTGGCAGGCTGGCCACCCTCTTTGGTCTCCACCACAAAGGGTGGTCGCCAGGTGGCCTCCCATACTGATAACTGGTTGGTGGCCTTCCTAAGGTGGAGTTTCAGCCTTCTGGAGCTTTGTGCAAGTTTCTGAGATCAATTGCAAACAAAGGTGAGGTGAGGCATCACGATGGAATTTACTGACAAGGCAACTTGAGCTTGCATACACCCTCCATCATTCCGAGCAGAGCTGAGGCAGTCCATTGCACGTAGCGTAGCATGCTAGTTTACTTTGCTTACCTAGTTCATTTGTTAAGTAATTAGTGTTGTGTAATAACTTGTTATTTATTTTGGTTGTGTATTATTTATTCGGACCCTCCGAGCGAGGGCACAATTGTAATAAGTGTGCGTGTGTGTGTGATGTATGTCTTCCAACCCCATGTCTATCTCTCTTTTATTTACCAGCTTATGATGGTTAGTTTAGGGCACGTTTCAATTAGCATACTTATGCTCGCATGTTTGCATCCATTCATCTGTCTTGCATGCACCGGGCTCGATGCATCATACTAACTGCATTATATTTCAATTCCAAGTTGAATACGTGTTAGCTGTAGCATCTCATATGCCATTTTTAGGATAGCCGAGCCTATTTCTAGTTGCATTTTGCATGTGTTGCATTAGCCATCTTAACATGTGCAAATGATTACTAACTAGTTTCTGTTTTGGCTTGGAGTACTCGGTAAGTATTTATGCTTTAGCATCCTTGCATGTGTGTGAGTGACTGCCATGATAGCATGCTTACCATGAGGCTAATTGCTTATGTGATATACCTGCTTGAATGCCTGTGGGTGGAGGTTGGATTATCTGAATTAGAACAATTCATTGATTGCGAGTTTTAAGCCCACTAGATAGTGGCAAATCACCATCTTTTCTAAGCCCACTCGAGGGTGGCAAAACCTGCATTTTGGCCTACTTGCGAGTAGCAAACCGTTTTTCAAAACAAACATGAGATGTTTTGTTCCAATTCAGGCGACCCAGTCTATACTTGTATGCTGTGCGCATCACATAGTAAATCTAGGCTAATAACCGGAATAAGAACGCATAAGGTTTTCAAAACTTGATATCATGGTTAGTAGAGGCTGATCTTTGATCGAAGCGGGGTGCCGAAGTGACCTTCCCCAATCGTACCCAAGTTCCCGAGCCGAGGCAACTTTGGTGATGACAGACACGTAGCCTTAGGCAACGAGTCAGGGTTTCCTAAATTCCCCCCAAAACAAAATATTTAGGTGGCGACTCTGTATCTGGCAAAGCACTCCATGTTTGGCACTTCTTTCAAAAAATCTGTTTTCAAAAACGATTTGCCGAATTTGGACTTTTTGATGATTCTTCGGTCTTGCATTGCACTCTGCAAGACTAGATACAGGACCGTGACATTGAGTCCTGAACTGTAGTGAGCCCATATGAACAAAATGGAATTTCCCTCCCGAGACGTTCGGGGACGTCTACAACAAGCAATGAGAAACCTTGTGCATTCGAAAAAGCATACAAACAAAGAGACAACATGGTTTCAAATCGTATTAAATGAATGAGGCGTACGAAAGGGCGGGAAATTGTAATCATGCATAAAAAGAGTAGGCGTTCTGACACTTGCATTGGAATAAGGGAAACTGCCATATTTTTTGACCCTCCAAAACCAAACATGCCGGCTAACTAATATTAGTAGGATGTTTGGGGGGCAATTGTGGGGGCCGATTAAATTATTACATAGGTTAGCTGAATAAATTAAAGAAGGAAATCAAATCATGTACAATACGGCTCATAGCCTCGAGGGATAGAGGCCGAATATCCAAATCGGCCTCTGAATCAGTTGTAAATTGGACCGAAGATGAAGAGAAAGCCGAATGAGCAACTATCCATTGGACGAAAGGTGGGCCGTACCATTAACATCAAGGACGCCTATAAATAAGAAGAGCATCAACTAAAAGAGGTATGTGAGAACAAGTCTAACTTGAGATATAAGCAACCAAGAAGGTATACACTGACTTGTCCATCAGAGTGCTAATTCCAGCACCCCCGACCGGAGTGTTCATTCTTTTTCAGGTGACTAGCTGAGGATCACGAGCGTCCTACTGAATCCAAAGAGTATTTCCAAACCACCTTCTCCACAATATTAATAGCTTGTTTTAGTATCAATAGTAAGGTTCAATATTGATATGCGAAAATATCATCACATACTAAAAAAGGTAGCATCTGCAAAAAGAAAGAAAAAAAATAATTATTTACAATATCAATTAATTTCAAGCTTACAAAAACTGTAAAACAATTGATATTTATTTCAAAAAATAATTAAATAAATAAGATTGTAATATATATATATGAATCGAGTGCCACACAATGTATCTTCTAACAGCTTCTCAAATTTTTCTTAGACCTCAGAATGGTGTTTCCAAATGAGCATTTAGCTTTTTCGCTTTAAGACAGACTTTGCAATATTCTGGCCCAATTGGAACTCCATCAATTTCACATAATGGATTGTCACTAATAAAAAGTCCCTCCACCAATTGAACTATTGGTATACGCGAACTATCCAAAAAAAACCTTTAATTACATCTTACAATGATGACAATACTATTAAAACCGGGTATTGATTGAACACATTCCCCTATAATCTAACAATAATTGAATAAACACAAAACAAGATATCTAGCCAAATAATTGTCCTTAAACATAGACACAACAGCCCTTAGTAGTTCATGCTAGTAGACATGAAACAAATGTGAGATTAACAACAAATAGGCAATATAGGTGACACAAGACACAGAACAAATAATCAATGTTAAGAGGTCGAGTCCCATTTTTTCGGACATGTCATTTGTGCCTAGTTAGTCGTGTGTGTCAAGTTTTGTTGACATCCAACATTGTTTGACCATTTTAGTGAGTCAACCGTTCATAAAAAGAGTTTCTAAAGGACACACTTTCACAAACAAAAATTAGGCTATAAATTGAAAACCGGGAATCAGTTTTGAGTTCCATCTTTTCCTACAAGTCATTTGTGCCTAGTTAGTCGTGTGTCAAGTTTTGTTGACATCTGATGCCGTTTGACCATTTTAGTGAGTCAGCCATTCAGGAAAAAAAGTTTTGAAAGGACAAGTTTTTACAAACGGAAATTACATACCTTGAAGACATGAATCACCCCTCCAATTATCCATCTAGAACAAGCTCCTAAAACCATTCCCAATCTTAATTTCCATATTCTCTATATAGAAAATGTGCAACCTGAAATTAGACAGAACCATATTTAGGATATCCCTCCAAACAGCAAAGACATTAGCAGAAGCAATAATTGATGGCAACCATCTCCCTCGTGATAATCCATAAAAGAATATTGAGGTGTTTTTAAGTGGTTTCTAGTTTAAGGATTAATTTTTATAAAAGTGTTGTTTGTGGGATAAGTGTGAAAGAGGAGATGGTCTTAGAATTTGCTACTCTGCTTAACTGTCTTAGTCAGAAAATTATAAAGTGATATCCTATCCTCAACCTTTATTTTATTTATTTGACCAAATGACTTCTAAATCTAAAGTGGATTTAAGATTTTAGTGCCATATATAAAAATAAAATAAAATAAAATAAAAGGAAGATTTGAGACAAAAATTCACATCCCTGTGGGTTGTGGGCCCATTCCCTATTTTTAATTTTCAAAAAAAAGCTTTAAAGGAATTTCTCAAACCTACAACCTTGTGAGGCATTCCCAATGCACTTAATTATAACTTGAGCTACATAGTTATTATTAATAATGACAGTAATTGAGTTGACATACCGTTTGATGTCTCGATATTGAGCTTGGGACCCTTGGTAAGAATTGATCTGCACTTTTCAAAATCGAATTCAAAATCATTGTTCTCCTCGATTGGTAGTATCGATGTGCTTCCATTTTATTTGTTTTTGCGTCTTGATCTTGGTTTGAATGTAGTGGATCCTCTTAGTGCTATAAAAAGTTAAAACAAGTGAAATTAGAAAGTCAAAAATGTTGAAAGAATAAAATGAGGTCTTTTAATTACAAATATCATAATTCTCCTAATTAAAACCCATTATTTTTTTAAATTTCTTCATTTTCTATATTTATGCCCACGTGGACCATAATGATATTTGTTGAGTTTAATGAATGGGTTAATTGCCCCCAACTTAATATATATATATATATGAGTTAATAGAAGGAGATATTGATCTAAGTTTAGCATATGCTGGATTTATCCCAATAATATC
The DNA here is from genome assembly GCA_025200525.1 of Camellia lanceoleosa. Taxonomy (NCBI): domain Eukaryota; kingdom Viridiplantae; phylum Streptophyta; class Magnoliopsida; order Ericales; family Theaceae; genus Camellia; species Camellia lanceoleosa. Next base: position 213,529 of record JANUSC010000288.1, on the reverse strand, counting down.
AAGCATTGTTCTAGCCTTTCTACAAAAAGATGCCTGCAAAAATGCGATAAGTGCCAACGGTTTTCCCTACTCATTCATCAACCAACCAAGAACCTAACTCCCCTCATCAGTCTATAGCCATTTGCATAATGGGGTTTGGACATCGTTGGACCTCTAATAAGGGGTACTGCTAACAAAAGGTTCTTTGTTGCTACCACTAACTATTTTACTAAGTGGGTAGAGATTGAAGCCTTAACAAGCATAAAGGAAGCTGACATGAAAAGGTTTGTTTGGAGGAGTGTCATTACTCAGTTCGGCATCCCAAGGGCCCTACTATCTGACAACGGCACCTAGTTTGATGGGAAGGTTTTCAAGAATTTCTGCTTTGACTTAAAAATTGAGTTCCGAAATTCTACTCCAGTCTACCCTCAAGGCAATGGTCAAGCTGAAGCGTCTAACAAGACAGTCATCAATGGGATGATGAAGCGGTTGGAGAAGGCCAAAGGCAAATTGATGGAAGAACTGCCAATTGTTCCGTGGGCGTACAGAACAACACCACGGCGATCGACAAGGGAGACGCCTTACTCTCTCACCTATGGGATGGAGGCCATCATCCCCTTGGAGGTCAGCCTTCCCACTATTCGGTTTGAAATCTTTGAACCAGCAAACAATGATGAGGCTAGCACCCAAGCTCTTGACCTAGCAGAGGAGCACAGAGAGGCCGTGCTTATTCGTCTGGCAGCATACTAGCAATAACTTACTAGAAGTTTCAATAAAAATGTGCTAATTCACCAATTTCTACCTGGAGATTTGGTGCTAAGGAAGGTTATGGATCATAAGAAGGTCCCTAGTGAAGGGAAGCTCGACCCTAACTGGAAAGGGTCTTATCGAGTTACCTCTGCATTGGACAATGGAGCTTACTACCTGACTGACGTAGCAGGCAAGTGCATTCCTCGTCCTTGGAATGTTGCCAACTTAAAGAAATACTATTAGTAATGTAATGATCTAAAACAAGTTTTGAATGTAATCGCAATTTTCTAAGTATTAATGAAATCACCTTTTCCCTATGAATTATGTTCTTTTTCATGTGTCGTATATATTTTCACTCAGCAATTGAGCAAGAACAGGTTACAGGTCTTAACCTATGCCCCAGCCTGCAAACTCGGCCCTTCAGTCGGAGTAGGGCACCAAACGGTATAGCTTGGTAGAATTTGTGCCAAGTATCATTACTTGAAAATAGAGTCCATGGTAACAACTCGCACTCAACGACGAGCCGAGTTACACTCTACGATGAGTTAAGCTTAATCGAATTAAGTAAAGGCCAAGCAACGAAATACTAGGCCAAATCCAACTAGACATTTCTAAGACACAAAGCCTGGTCTGCCTGATTAGACGCCCTATATAGTCTCGAAGCCTCTGCTTGGCTGGGGGCATGGAAAGTTCTTTCTTCCAATCTTTCTACAGCACGGAGCCTAGTCAGATCAAACAAGCGGCCTCCTTCTCTAGAGAGCCCCTGCTCGGCTGAGGGCAAGCATAACACATCCAAGCAAAAATTGAAAAGTGGAGTTCAAGACATATAAAAATTAAACAAAGCATGGCATTACTATAAAGCATCCATTACAAAAAGAGGAGCTCAGCCTTACAAAATGACGATGTCTAACTAGCTGAACTCTAACACTTGCACAAAAAAAAAAAAAAAAGTGACAAAACGCAGAAAACAAGTAAAGGGCTTTCAAGCCTCATGACAACACTACATTTGCTCATTCAGAAATAGCGCTTGACAGATGAAGGGGGGAAATAGAAAGGGTGCCCTCCGAAGTCTCAGCCAATAACGTCCCTTTTGCTTTAGTAGTCCTTACAGTAGTAGTCTTAGATGGAACAGGTATGTCCTTGAAGAAAGCAGAAGTCTCCTCGATTCCAACAGCACAAAGGGCCTCTGTCCAACCCTTGGCAAATAAGCCATCCCTCAGTTTCAGCACTTGTTGGGCATAATCTGCTTCAGCCTTATCCCAACCCTTCTGGATGGCCTCTTCAATAAGTTTAGCTTGGTCGGCCTTCATTGCCTCCAGCTCGGCCTCCACTTCAGCTTTTCTCTGTTTAACCTCTTTGTTGGCAGCCAAAGCCACCATAGCAGTTTTCTCAGTCTCTAACAACGTTTTCTCCTTAGTAAGGGCCAACGCCCTAGCAGTGGCAGCTTCCTCTTCGACCCTTATCCGTTCTGCTTCGGCTGACTTCAGAGCAAGGTCAGCATCAGATAGTAACTTTTAGTTTAGTTGAAGTCTGTTACTTGCTCCAGGCGACGTTACTCCAGAACATGAAGCCGTTGTGCCAACTATTAAGAACCAAAATAAAACACGTAGAGAAGTTTGTTGAAAAAGGACAGGAAAACAATCAAATCAGGAGAGGAATACTTACTGCGGCCACCATTTGAATAGATCCTTTGATTAGAGATTCAGAATCTATATTACACTCAACCATGTCCAGGGGTAGGAGTAATGCCTTGGACAAGTGGCATGCCAAATCGCGAGAATCTGTCACGCTGTCAGCCACAGTGATAGGCTGACTTTTATACTCCAAGGAAGGCAACCACTCTTCAGCAAAAGTTTGCTCGTCAGAGCCCTCTACAACGTCCTTTCCTTTACTCATTTTTCTCTTAGAACCCCTTAGTTCTTCAGTATGTGTTGTACTATGTGGAGTAGGAGAAGAAACTTCCTTGGAAGTCTGTACGAACTGTTTTGGAACCAAGGCTCTTTGGTCAGCTAGCCGAATAGTCACAGTAGCTACTTCAATGAACAGGACCTGTATTGTAAGCAAGAGCTGCAAGGTCAAGCTTTCGGCGAGTCATGCCTTCTTGGTCATCGTAACGAGGGCCCCCACTCGTAGTTCTACTTGATGACCAAGCAATGGGGGAAGTAGAAGCACCAGTTTTATCACAAGCTTGCTGCTCGAACGACCTCCCTAAAGACTTCCTAAAGTAGTCAATTACATGAACCCTCATCTCATTAAGCTTGTGCTTGTAAGGGGCCTTGTAATTAAGTAGTTTTGTCACAGATCGGTCGGGGTAGGCAAAGGCAGTCTCAAGGTTGGCCAGATGTTCTTTGGTAGTCCGCCTCCTCGTCCAAGAATCACCTGTCAAAGTCATACAACAAAAGTTAAAACTCAACACCAAAAGTGTGGAAGTAAAGCGTTAAGGATAAAAGCTAACTTGGACCATCACCTTCATGAGATATTCATGGCTATCTCCATGGGTTGGAGTTTGAAGTAATGGAAGAATTTGAGCCACAAAGGATCCAAGGGGAACCAAACTCCCTCTTCTACGATGGCTTCTATAAGAAAAGGCACAGTGTGATTGGTTGGAGTTCGAAGTGTGTTTAACCCCCCTAACACTAGTGTAACATCTTTAGGAATATGGTACTTCTTGTGGAAGAGGGCTAGTTTACACGGTGTGTTCACTGATTCCTAAACTTACCCATTTGATAGAATCAGGGGTTCGAAACAAGCGAAGAACCAACCAAGCAACACGGGGGCATGTCCAACAACAAAATTACCCCAAGCAACCAAGGTGTAAAAAGAGGGAAGGAACTAAGTAAAACAAGCTTGGTAACTTACAATATCGAACCAATGCCACCAGCTGCGAAGCAAGGATGGCCACAGAGAGAACACAATCAGTTGCGCAAAGTCCACAATAGCACGTTGAATGTGATATTCCTGTTCCGTAATATGTTAATTGGTCCTTAACATGAATGTGATTATGTGTTTAATATGATTTTGTGTGACATCATGTGAAAATATGTGGTTTTGAATTTCTATCTGTTCACCGTAGGAATATCTGTTTGATTGTCTGCTTTGGAAATTAAATTGAAGGCCTTATCGGCCACAGAAACTGAAATTGACTACGCCATTGCGATTGGCATAATTTTTAGAGCCCACGATGAAATTAATTGGAAATTGATTCAGATCAGAATTAATTGATTTAATTGATGAATTAGTGCCTAATTATTTATGGTTATTAAATTGAAAATTAGTGGGATTTGTTGTAATAAGGCACTACACTCTCAAATTCCCTCTTTAGCTTCATTTTGGCCGATTCTAACCTTAAGAGAGAAGAGAGGGCTGGCTGGAGAGGGAGAGGGTTGAAGTTGATGATTGAAGCTTGAATATTTGAAGGCTAACTCTAGATTTGACCATAGATTGGAAGAATTGAGCCTCTAGGTAAGTGAATTCATGAGTTTAATGTTGTAAATTGTGAATTCAAGTTTGATTAATGGTCAAGAACATGAATTAGTTTGATTATAAGGAAATTGAGTTGTTATTTTTGAATTTAAAAGTCAATAGATGCATATATGTAGGAAATTACTATGAATTTCCATATTTGAGCACAATGTGTGTGATCCATATTGAATTTTTGGTTTAAGTCCATATATTTGATCACCTCTTCACCAATTAAGTTGAGGATATTGTGTATATTCCACATGCAGGTGCAAATCGTGGAAGTATGAACCTTGAATGTTTGAATCTAGTGTGTTGGTAATGAGTTTGAGTCAATTTGGGACATGCATGTGTTTGATTCATGAAATTGAGCATCATTGGGTTGTAATTTGGGGTTTATACCATGTTAGTACAAGTGTATTTGAAGTTTGATCAATTGCATGCAAGAAATGTTAGATGGAATGTCAAGTTGAAGCTCAAGAACATAGCTGGAAAACCCAGAAATTTTGGTGTCTGCTCAAGCGGGGAAACCGCCGCTCGAGCGTGAAATACGGGCTCCTAGCGTTTTTTTACAGACATGACTCTCGCTCGAGTAGGTAAGTTCACGCTCGAGTGGGGAGCCATATAGAGAGGCCTTCCACTCGAGTGCGAGAATGCACGCTCGAGTGTAAATTTGACATAGCCAGTACTTTTGCAGGCCTCTTAGGTCCGCTCGAACGGGGAAGTCCACACTCGAGTGGGGACCCTGTTTTCTGAAATTTTGTCTATGCGTTTTGTGTTTTGTTTTCCGTCCTCTTAAACTTGTAAGCACTCTTAGGCATGCATTGAGCATTGTAAATGAGTTAAAGAGATAAGAATGAAGCCTAAAGAGGAATATGTGAATTAAGGAACGGATTGAATCGTTTGTGACCCGTATGTGCTATGTGATGTGTAGGGTCAAGCTCCAAGGCAAACCAACCAACCGATCACTGTGAGTAATAGCGATATTTGAAACTTGTCATTTGTCCAATTGCTTATTTCCTTATAAGCCTTATAAGTTTGCTAGTTTGAATTATGGACAAATGTTTGATATGAATAAATGAATGGGCCAGAGGCCAGTCTGACATGAAAGTTTGAATGGGCCACAGGCCAGTCTGACATGAATGAATGGGCCAGAGGCCAGTTTGACATGAATGAATGGGCCAGAGGCCAGTCTGACATAAAAGTTTGAATGGGCCAAAGTCCAGTTTGACATGAATGAATGGGCCAGAGGCCAGTCTGACACGAACGAATGGGCCAACGGCCAGATTGATATGAAGGAATAGGCCAGAGGCCAGTTTGATATGAATGAATGCGCCAAAGGCCAGTTTGACATGAAAGTTTGAATGGGATAAAGGTCGGTTTGACAAATCAAAGATGAATGGGCCAAAGGCCAGTATGTTTGAAACCACAGTCACTTGACTTAAATTGTGCATATATATGTTAAATAGAAATATGAATCGGGCCTAAGGCTGTTGAAGTATGTTGTTCTACATATCGTTTGTATAACTTCCTTATTTGATATTATTCACTGGGCTATCGCTCACGTTGATTCATGTGTTTGTAGGTGAGCCAAGAGAAGTCCAGACCCAGCCCCAGTGATGCCTGTGTGGAACAACAAAGGTTTTGAAGAGTCAGCCCTTGCGCCTCACGCACGAGACTTGTCTTTGCCTTTTTGTCATTTGTTTTATGTTGTCATGCTGGCGAAGTCTTTGAATATGTCTGTGTATAGTTTTCATGGGTTGACTTAGATTTGGATGATCTTGTTTATACAAAACTTTATGCTACTGTGTTTCTATTGTGAGTTATTAATGTACATAGGTATGGTGTGTTATGACGTGCCATGTAAGCATAGCTCTATGGACAAAGTTTTTTTTGAAATTGCTTCCGTTTGGCCCCTTTACTCTGATGAGTTATGTCTGATTTGGTTTAAGGCCGTAGGTAATCTCGTGATTACTGGCCGGTCATAGCCTTAACCTATAGGGGCGGGTTCCGGTTGTGACATTGAACCTGCAAATAGAAAGGTTATTGGAATAAAATCAGAATCACACTTATCCAAATCAAGGCTCATACCAGGTACAGAGAGATGAGGATTTGCCAAACTCAAGCATTTGCAGACAACAAAAATTAAAAGAAAAGGCAGGTATAGATTCATGGAATTGAAAACACCAAACTCAACTTTATTAAAGCAAAGTCAAAAGCAACAAATTGCCACCAGCAGCTTGAAAGTATCGAAGTGTATATATATGTATATATATATGGCAAAGACTCACAGCATTGTTTTGAAGCAACGAAAATGCAACAGATTATAAGAACTTACAGCGCCAGAATCGAAGCACCGGTGACGAGTGAAACCTGTTGAAAGTCGTGGACTAATTGAGAACACTGACAAAAAATCAATAGGTAGCACTGCCAAAAATAATGGCAGATGGCTTTGGTAACAACAACCATTGATGGCTCAAAAACACGACCATAGTAGTGGTTAGAAGTCCTCTAATGATAACGACACATCAGACCACCACTGTCGAAAAAAGATGAGTGGGCAAGCTTCAAATCTGGTAGACCCAAAGCTAACAACATAGATTCAACATCGCGAACTCACCAACAACAAAACAGCAGCACTTTAACAACACCCCTGCAACGATGCAAATACTAGAAATAGTGGCGCAGGTTGATGACAACAAAGGCAAACCCACGTTGAAGCAAGAACAGAATGCCGGCGATGTCAGAAAGACTGAAGCAACAATAGCTTAGAAGCGAAGCAAAAGAAGAACCAGTAGCTGGGCACTTGAAATTTAAATTCTCAGAGAGAAAGAGTGCAAAGACATCATCTGGTGGCCAACACAAGAATGCCACGTGTTTATTTGGAAGGAAATAGTATATATGGTGTCAGGGCCAAGCTATACTGTGACCATGTGGAAGACCGAGCTCTTGTACCAATTTTCAAATTGATGTTCTATTCGGTTGATTGAGTAGCATTGTAGCATTTAAGACAGGCCAAAAAGGCAAACATACATATATATATATATATATATATAACACAAGGTTGAGCTGCAGGGAGGGCCGAAGGAGTGACTGAATTCCCAACAAAAAGAAGAAAAAAAAATCAGGAGCAATGTGCCCAACAACCACTCAAGCTTATCGTTTATATAAATTGCAGATCATATGCAAAGGCAGAACAAATATCAGAAGGCAGACCTCCAACCAATGAAGTCAGAGCCGAGCTACACGAAGGCCACGTGCAATGGGCCAAAGAAATGACGACGCAAGGAGCTAAATAAATGTTGGGACCGCAAAGATGGTTTACATACAACATGCCTAATAATCAAGCCAAACAAGTCAAAGTGGTGGGCCCCAAGTAATATTGAAGATGTATTTGTTTTCAAGAAAAAGCTAAAGTCTATGTACACAAGGCCAAACAAATAAAGAAATAAGGAGCTTGGTAGATTTCGGGGCCCACCTAGCTGGTTTATGCAAATTCAAGCATTTGAATTAATAAACATTGCAATTCCAAGTCCAAAGGTGGCAGTCAGGACAAACTTTCATGCCAAATCAAAATCTTTGAGTGGGTCGAAATGTCTATTAAAAAAAAATAGAATTAAATTTGAAGGTCGGCTTAAACTTTGAACAAATTGGGCCGAAATACAAATAATGGCTTCTACTCAATAATTTTTAGTGTAAGCCAGAGGGCAAATGAAAGGGGCATAAGTACTCAAGCCTATTTGTATGGAACCTAGTTAGGCTGGATGAAGGTCCCCACTCCGAAGTGAGCCCTCTCTCCCACTCTATGATGGGCCGAGCTAAGGGTCTTGGCCCACTCCACTCCAAAGAGTGGAAGACCAAGGGCCTGGCCCTAGCACCCCTTCATACTCTGATGTGGGTTAGTCTATAACTTGGGCTCCAAGGCTCCCACTCCACGACATATGAGTGCTAAAAGGTAACCCTACTCTATTAAGAGATGGACTACCATCACGCCTGATGAGGAGGCGGCGAACACGGGAGCTTGATGAACAAGTCATACGATCCTTATAAAAGGTAACCTTACTCTCCTTAAGAAGGGGCGATCTCTTGACTCTAGAAACACACTGGTCTTCTCTATCTTGTCTTTACCAAACTCCAGTACTGACTCGACGGTCGGAGGGGTTTCCGACCAACCCCCAGTCGGGCAGCCTAACCATTTGTTCCTTGTGCAGGCCTTAACCCATCGGTGCACCAGGGTCCGTCCATGAAGTTCCATCTTACTCTATTGCGAAAACTAGTCCGCTCAGATATCATGCACAGTTATTAGTTCTAATTTCCTAGAAATTTATATTTTTTCGAAGAAGGCATCAAATATGTACGGGGTGGGCGCATCTCTTTTTACAATCAAAATCAAAATAAATAAAGAAGAATCTTTTTCATTATAGACATCAAATATAGACAGATATGCAGGGATTGAAAACTAAATTTGCCTATTTATTTATTTTAATAAGTAAACTATAGATAGGAACACAAGACAGCCAAAGGCCTTATTTAAAAAGGCAACTGATCCAAAGATAAAAAATGTAAAAAAGTTAGCAGATAAGTTTCCCTAAAAAATAATGAAAAATCATATGGTAAAAACCAGATAATCAAGGGCCAAGACAGTGAAAGCTTTTTATCACAATTGTCACGACCCAAACCTGTCCCTAAAAGTTTAGGCCATGACCAACCTGCATATAGGCCTCGAAACAAAAATTCAAAATATTTAAATCATATAATCACACAAATAATGAGGGAATTAGAGTATAAGCAGCATATGAGAGAGTTGGGTTATTACAACAATGGGACATGCAAGTACACAAGCTCATGTGTGCATAGCTTGCTTAATGATGTAATCAAATTACACTCTACATAAGACACCAGATGGTTGCTTGTAGAAAAAAAAGGTAAATGAGCAGTAAAATTTATTTAAACCATTGGACAGTTGTAATCTCCACTCCCTGGACGGTGACAGAGGAATGATTGAAAGAATAACAGACTTGAATGTTTAATTTGCCAATTCTGTTTCAAACCCAACCCCAAACCCGCAAACTCGAAGAAAAAGAAAAAAAAAGGAGAATATAAGAAAAATATTACGATGATGGTTGCACATTCTGGTAAAGATTTATGAACTAGGAAAAAATACAAATGAGAGGGAGGACGGATATTGAATATCGAACTGTCCTGGTTCTTAACAAGTAAATGAATGGAATCATTGGCTGAACAACTAGCAATTATTCCTGTTCTATCAAATTCACACGTGAAACATAACAAAATCAAAATGAGAGAGAACAAGAAACGATAACAAAGTTATCAGTCACATGAAGATTCAGAATCATAATATTTAATCAAGTAGAAAGAAGTAAAACTTGTATTAGGAATTGGTAATTTCTAATATTCCCATCAACATTAAGTCCTGATACATCAAACCAAGTTCAAACAAATCAAAAGAATGAGGGATAGAACCAAATACACCCAATCCTGGATTAACTAGGCTACAAAGTCAATTAGGACGATTAATTTGTGTGGGTGTGCAAGTGAGTGTAGACACCCCATTTTTGACCGACCTTAAGACTCAGACGTCACCGATTGAGTGCTCGGTGATGTTGCGTATTGTGCTCGTTCAGAAGTCTCAGAGTCGCGGTCGTGAGCCCTACCCCCGGACTTCCGAAGCCTCTTCTGTGCCTTGCCTCGATTTGCGAACCAGACTCAATTTTCTCTGTTTCTTTTCCTGAGGGGAGGGAGAGGTCTAGTAGATTATCTCTCAGTGGCCGTGGGCTACATTTTGTGGCTGTAGGCCTTTTTGCCCATTTCGGAGCTCGGTTCCCGATTTTCAGAGCCGTCGGGCCGTGTGCCTCGGTTCGGGACCGCCTAACTATCTCCGATTGCTCCAGTTTTTGGCATGCATCCTATTTACTCCCTGTCGAGGGACATTTTGGTTTGAGAGACCAACTTCGTGGTCGAACGCCACTTTCGGTGCTTAATCGCTTTTGGGGCCCGGAACCTTTATTTTGCATCGATTTTTGTTCATTTTTGGAAGGTACCTCTGTTTCATCACTGGGAAGGTCACAGAAGAGTGGGAGGCCAGCAATTGTTTCAGCAACCAGTTATATTCCTCCGGCGCCCTCCGACGCCCGCTTTTCTCACTTCCAAGCCAATGTTGACCACCCTAGGGTCACTTTCTTCAATCCTAACCCCCATATTTGTGTTGTACACACATGGGAGGACACAAATATTATATGGCGGGCCATTAATTCTACTTGAACCTTTTGAACCCCTCCTAAAAATGGCCTATTCTCTCTCCAGTTTTACAGTTGCCAATTTTGAACCACAGGGTTGTGTTGAGGGCACCTGGGAGGACACCAATTTGTGGTGGCCGGCCAGAAAATCTTTTTGACCATTTTGACCCTTGGCCGGCCAGCCATGGGGGGTGGCCAACCGCCACCGCAACTCGAAAAGTTGGCCATGATCCTCAATGTGTATATTACAGTTGTATATCTTTTTCCTCCAAAACTCAGATCCTGAGGAACTTTTTGGAGGAAAACTTGATGATTTCCTCCACTTTTTCCCTCCATTTCTCCCCATTTTTGTCTACATAACCAGCCTCCAGCCTGGTTTTAGGGTTGAAAAATTTGCCTTAAGCCTTGTATACATATCTCCTCTATCTCTCTCATTTCCTTCAAACATCCAAGTCCTCCACCTCATTTCTTCATCACCACCAAGCACCACCACCACTACTCCATTTCTAGCAGCTTGGAGAGCTTTCTAGAAGCTAGGAGGCATCACTTCTCAAGCCAAGAAGCATCCAAGGGGTAGTCTTCAAGGGTAAGCATCATTTCCCCTCTTTTGAACTCAATTTTGCAACATTTTTCTAGCCTCTTTGCTTGCTGTTTTGAGCTCCGACCAAAACTGAAAAGGTAATTTTTTTGAGCTCATTTTCTTGTTTCATTAAGGTCTCAACACTATTTGAGCCCCCCATGTTGCACTTGCTTCAATACCCTCTTGAATGCCATTTTCTTGCATGATATTCTTAGCTTGTGTGTGATCTGTTTTGGGGCCTGATGTAAACTGTAAATAGGCCTATTTTGAGCCCCTCTTCAACATTTAATAAGGGCTCAACACTTTTTGGGACCTCCATATATCACTTGCCATTGTACCCCTCTTTTGTCCCCATTTTTGCATGTTTTGTTAGCTTGTCTTTCTTCTGTTTTTCGGTCATGATCAGAACTAAAAGTGGCCATATTTTTACTCCCTTTTCATGCTTCATTAAGGGTCTTTGGCTGTTTGATGAATATTTTGTATACTTTGTGTTATAGCCTTCTTGTGGCCTTAATCTTGCATTGCATTTTGAGCATGTTTTTACACTGATTTGGACTTGATCATATAATGTAAAATCCTATATTTTGGGACCCTCTTCAACATTGTTGAAGGTCCCTCACTTTTTTGAGACCCCCATATATCAGTTACTTCTTTGCCCCTTTGTTGGCCCATTTCTTGCATGAATTGTTTGCCATACTTGTATCTGTTTTTGGGGCTTGTCATCTACTGAAAAACATCATATTTTTGGTCCCTCTTCAGTGTTTAAGAAGGGTATTTTTCTTTTTGGGCTTTGCATCTACCACTTGCCTTATTGCCTCCCTTCGGAGCCATTTTTGTATGCTATTTTAGCCCTACTTGTGCTTGCTGTTTGACCATGCTTTATACTGTAAAAATGCTATTCTTGGGGCTTCCTTTCTTCTTACTTTACACTTCATATTCAAATCATGCATGCATTGCATAGCTATAGGCCATTTCATGTGCTTAATTCCATGTTTCGGGAGAGATTCCATGCATCGGGTGTCATTTCGCCTTGTTTCAGGGCTGTTTTTCCCCTCATTTTGCTACTGATTTTTGCATGTTTTCATATCATATTCCATGTCTTTGCCATGTCTCATTAGAGTGGCATTCCGTGCCATAGGTTTGGTCCTCGGTTTGCGTGCACGCATCTCGAGTTGTCTCATTTTCATCTGATGGCCTCCTATGTGAGTGTGGCTGAGGCTCTCTCATGTTGGTGTAAGCCCATTATTGCATTGCGTATGCCATTTTCATCCATAGCATTGTGTATGCTCGGTTGTGTATCACCTCGTGTAGCGTGTATGCCATTGCATAACATTGTGTATGTTAGGATTATATCTTAGTTTCATTTCACGCATATCATGCATATTGCATCGTGTTCGGATAGGAGTTAGCCCGCACGGAAACGAGGTTGCGCATCGAGTGACGGAACGTCTCTCAATTCCCCAGACACCGACATTTCGGATTATCCATGATGGAGTTAGGTTTTGTTGTAGTGAACATATGCATTCATTCTATATTGAGTTGTTCAATTCGGCCTCGCCATCATGCATCGAGATGCGTGATTGGTGGTACGAGGATCGAGACATGCATACATTTGTGAAAATACATTGCTATGCCCCTTTCCTGCTCTCTGTTGCAGTATATCAAGAATCAGCGGTCTTCCGAGGCTTGACGTGCTTTTCAAGAATCATTGCAAAACAGAGGCTAATTGGGGCATTCCAGTGGATTTCGCCAAAAGCATCTCAAACATGCATCATTCATCATCCGAGTAATCAAGGCGCCCTCGCTTGCATGCCGCTTTTATTATTTTCTTAGTTAATTTGTAAATTGATTAGGAATTTGTACATTATTTGGACTGTATCATTTGGACTGTATTATTCTTTCATTCGGGACTGTATATTTATTCGGACCCTCTGTGTGAGGGCATAATTGTAATAAGTGTGGGTGAGTGTGATGTATGTCTTCCAATCCCATGTCTTTCTTCCCTTTTATTTGCCTACTTATGATGGTTAGATTAGGGCATGTTTCAATTAGCATACAAGATGACAAAGATGTTTGCATCATTCATTCATCTGCTTTTGCATGCACTGCTCTAAGATCATACTAACTGCATTTGTATTTCAATTCCAAGTTGAATACATGTTAGATGTAGCATTTCATATGCCATGTTTAGAATAGCCGAGCCTGCTATAGTTTGCATCTTTGCATGTGTTGCATTAGGCATTGCTGTATAATTAGGATCATGCATGATTTCTAATTAGTTTCTGTTTTGGCTTGGAGTACACAGTGAGTTTTATGCTTTAGCATCCTTGCATGCGTGTGAGTGACTGCCATGAATAGCATGCTTACCATGAGGCTACGTGCTTATGTGATATAACTACCTTGAATGCCTGTGGGTGGAGGTTGTGTTATTTGGATTGGAACAATTCATCAAATGTTTGTTTTAAGTCCACTAGACAGTGGCAAAATCATGTTTTTTCTAAGCCCACCCGAGGGTGGCAAATCCACGTCTTAGCCTACCTGCGGGTAGCACCATCAAACCATTTTCAAACAAACAAACATGAAATGTTTTGTTCCAATTCAGCGACTCATTTATACTTGTATGTCAGGCGCATCACATAGTAACCTAGGCTAATAACCTAATAAGAACGCACAATGTTTTCAAAATCGATATCATGGTTAGTAGAGGCCGGCCTTTGATCGGCGAGCGAAGTGCTCACGGCGACCTTCCCCAATCGCATCTAAGTTCCCGAGCCGAGGCAACTTTGGTGATGACGGACACGCGTGGCCTTTGGCACCGAGTCGTGGTTTCCTAAATTTCCCATTAAAAAACATTTAGGTGGCGACTCAGATTCCGCAAAGCAACCCATGTTTGGCACTTCTTTCAAAAAATCTGCTTTCAAAACGATTTGCGGATTTGGACTCTTTGGTTCAAGATTAAGAACCGTGACATTTGAGTCCTTGAACCGTAGTGACCCCAATATGAACGGAACGGACTTAACCCTCCCGGCGTTCGGGGACGCTTCTAGCATCACTGGGGATTTAGAGAACTTGACTCGAACTCATGATATCTGGTTTTGACTACACTTGTGTGTTTCTTTGCATTGCATTTGCATTGGTGCGCCTAGGACACCGTGTTTGCCATATGCCATTCCCGAACGATTTGCTGGAGGCTTGTCTTGTCAAGGCATGTCCATAAGGCTGATTGGTTCTGGGCTCTAACAGCATGGGAACACAAACCCCGGTTTTACCGGGGCACCCTTTTTGACCATTCGACCTAGTGCATATTCGGATCCATAGTGACCATTCCAAACTAGGACAGGTTGCTTACCCGTTTATAGGTTGTTTGAAACCGCTGTGTGCGTAGTGAAACCCTAGCTCCTGACAAAATAGGACAGGGAAACCCTACCCCAACATAGGGGTGTTTTGGCTCTCACTTATCTGCTATGTGCTTGTTAGAGTGCGTCTCTACAGGGAATGCATGTATCAGTTTATGAGTTTGGGCATCAGTTCGGGCATCAACAAGATTCGAGAATCGCTTGTTCATGGATATCGATTCGCTTTTGGGAACAAAGGATACAGAACAGTGATCACTGATTGAGGACAGTGTGTTTTCAGCTTATCAACCGTGTGTTGTATGCCCGACTGTGTGTTGTGTATTTAATTTAAGCCGTTATGCGCCGCTTATCCGGTTATTTATTTCCTTTTCGCTTATTTATCTTTTGCTAGGGCGCTTTAGCACGATTGCTTCCAACCAAAGATATTCCCTAAGCACTTTGGACACGAGGTCGCCGACTCAATCGATCCGAGGATCTGATTGACGGACATCCAGTGTTCCACTCCCTACCCCCAGTTGTTAGAAGAAGGCCGAGGAGGCGCAGTGTGTCAGAGCAGGGATTACCGGGGCAGCGGGCTACTTTAGCAGCAAACAGTCAGGTTGAGATTCCTGTTTCTGCCATAGAGATACATTTACCGGCCACCACCGACCAATGTAATATGGCCGGGATAGAGGAAATGATGCGCCAGATGCAAGAGAGCATGAGACAGATGCAGGAGGATGCCATCCGCCAAGCGGAATTTTCTAAGCAACAGGCCACAGTCATGGCCCAGCAGGCCGAGCTGATCACTAGGCTGCAACAGCAGAATGCGGCATCTGCTTCACATCAGGCTCCTCCTCCACCCGGGGCTCCATTACCCGAGCAGGCACCTATCGTCGTAATACCTCCCAACACCTAATACCCTACCCAATGTCCGTAATACTCAAGAGGACACAGCCTTCCAATCGGGCTTCGCCCACTTCCGCCTCAACCGCCCAAGACTCATACACCCAACCACCCGACTTCCCTTTGAGTTCGAATCGACCATACACTCTAAACCGAGTAAGCCGGAGAAGCTTTTCAAGAAGTCACAAGGTGAAAGCCATTCCGCACATCAAGATGGGTACACCGATGTAGCCGTAATATTACCAGATAGATTCAAGATGCCACAAATTACCGCTTCGATGGGTCCGAAGATCCCATGGTCCATCTTCGCTATTCTCGACATTCTCATGCCAATGGGCCTAACCCGGCCACAAAAGCTTTCCCTGTTTGGCTAAACTTTGTCGGGTGTAGCAGCCATCTAGTACGCGAAGTTAGAAGATAAGGTAAAAAGAAGCTGGGATGAAATGGCTGAGGCCTTTGTTGCACAAGATCAGACAATACACGATCGAGATTACAACCCGTGATCTCAAACAACGAAGCAGGAACCCAAGGAGACTTTCTCAGACTTCATAACTCGATGGAGGGCAAAGGCATCGATGATGACCTTGAGGCCTACAGACAAAGATCAAATCAGGATGATTGTGCGCAATCTCCAACTGAAATTGATGCAGAAGATGATCGCATTTCCCTTTCCTACCTTCTCGATTTACACGAGATGGGGGTACAGACGAGGATGCTATAAAACAAGGTCCGATCGACCAGATAAGGAGCAACCTGTATGACTTTCAACCAGAATAATAACGCAGTTCGAGTGGCGCCAAGAATCAAGACGAAGCTTCAGAGGTGAGCATGGTCACCACCACTCCCTCCCCAAGACCCACGATACCACGCCTTTCTCCGCGATCCGAAGCAACACCCAAAACACCAAATATCAACCCAGAGGCCAAAGAACCTTCACCCCTATATATGCCCCCGCCCAAAGCTCTGGGGTATTAATCAGAAGAAGCATTTGACGCCTAGAGCCGAGGCCACTACCAAATCCACTCCTCCTCTCATGACCCAAGAAAATATCACAGATCACCAACAAAGACGGCCATGACACCGACCGTTGTTACAGATTGCGCCATGAGATCCGTGATCTTATTGACAAGGTGTGATCGCGCCTCCCGAAAAACCCAACGTCACGACAAATCCTCTCCCACCACATAACCAAGCCCTCCTCCCAACAGTAATCAACTTCATCCAAACCGGGTCGTGGTCTACGATCCTAGTATCTATATCACCCCATCCCACCTACCTAAGCCGGAGGTGATCCTTCCTGTCTACACTGACTTGTGCATGATGGACATCTCCACAACCCAATCTAAGCCAGTGGTGGTGACCACCGAAGATGGGACAGGGCAGATTTCAGAGGAAAAGGGAGTTGCTGAGTCTGAGATTGAACAGTCCGGGAATCTTGCTGAAGGAGCCTATGATCCGAGTGAATACATCCAGTCAGTGGGCCGGTCTGAGTTGAGTATAGGGCTGCCAGAAAAAGCAGAGTTATGTGTGATTCAGGGGGACAGATTTGAACGGAAAACAGATGATCTAACAGTTGTGGGAGAGGACTTTGCCAACCTCCGCTTCAAAGGACCAAGAATCAGAGGATGCTGCAATCAACTGGTTCGACTATGAGGAGTCGGCAGAAGTTACCGGATGGTTAGATGATCAACCAGACATCGTAGAATTTCAACCGTAATGTAGCCAAAGGGGCAAGAGTATCGCAGGCCGAAGGGCCGAGAGTCGAATACATCACGGAGAGCGCCAGACTAAGAATTTCGCCAAAATTTGGGGATTGTAAATGCAGGAATATTGACCAACCAACAGATCGACGCAGCTTGGAACAACAAAGATTTGAGGATTCCGAGAGAATCAGAAAAGCTAAGGCCCATGTGGGGGTCGAGAGTGCCGGTGCACGGAACAGAAATGTCATGCATGAGGATCAAGGTGTCATGAGTACGATCATACCGAGTCGGACAGTGTCTGCTTTACCGCCGACGGATGTGGTGGGAAGACGATGACTTATGTCTTGCCCACACAGATGAGGATTGGGGAAGTAACCAACCAGATGATACCGTATATTGACGAGATCGCCATATGACAAGAAGTGGGCGATATTTCAAGCCCCAAAGACTTAGACCAACCCGAGGCATCGTGGAAAGACAAAGAAGCCGAGAAATGTAAGGAGAAACAGATTGAAGAAGAAGCGTTGCTCAAGCAATTGAAGAAGATACAAGGCATACATCTCCATCTCTGGGATCGCTATATGGCGTCATGAGTAGTACATACAGTCATTCTATCTCGCTATGGACAAGGCCAAACTCTCTATAGATACTACACCGTAGCAGTACTGGTCACCGGGTTTTTCCGGAGGAGGTTCCCCAAGATTAACCTTTTCGCATAAAGAACTACCGCCGAGGGCACAAATCATAACAAACCTCTCTATGTCTCCGTGGAGTGTAGAGATAAGTGGATACCGGTGGTACTTGTTGATACCGGTTCGCCATCAATGTTCCGCCAAATGTAACAACAGATATGCAATCGGGTTGAAGCCCGCGACTTCATGCCGACTACTCAAGTGATCGTGAGCATATGATAATACTAGCAGAGAAGTGATGGGGACCGCCAAGATTCGCACCTGTGTTGGTCCAGACAACACAACATCGAATTTCATGTCTTGGACGCTCTCGCAACCTTCAACTTACTCTTGGGGCGCCGTGGTTGCACCAAGTAAAGGCGCCTCTTCCACTTTACATCAATGTTGAAGTACCTCACGGAAGGGGTGGCTATTGTCTTCGAAATTCATCCATCCATCCGCCGGAAGTGTCTACACCAGCTTTAGAAATCGAGCATGGCACGGAGGATGTGTTCTTATCGGGTTCACTTTGGCCGAGGCCCGTGGTGCGTAATATTATGGTCGTGGAATGAAGGTGTGTACGCTGCTGCTCAATCCGCCTACCTCATGAACAAGCTACAACACATCCCCGGATGGGATTAGGAAGAAGCGGCAGAAAGGCGCAAAGATTGTCAAGTGCCACACAACCTCATACCTTTTGGCTTGGGTTATCCGCCCACCAAAGAGGACCGGTGAGGAAGGGAAAAGAAATGGCCGGAAGAGCTGTGAGCAAAGCAGCCGAAGCCTTTTGAATTAATGCATAGGCCCATTCAGGTACCTCGAACGGACGCTTTGTCCGGAGGGGAGGATTTTCCATTTTGCGCTTCCCAGAGCCGTGGATAAACGCGAGAAGAAGCGCTGCAAAGCTTCGAGATCTTCTTCGACCGCAACTATCCGGATGACGTTACAGAAAGCGCATGCACTCCATCACCGAGGTTGAACAAAGGTAAAGCAAAGGATCCCGAGGGCACAGAATTTGAAATGGGGGTAGCGCCGCATGTCTACTTTCTCGATCCTCCGACGACCATAAGTGCTTGGGGGATAACTTCGTGGTTTCCATGATTGGGGATGAAACGTCATGAGCCAACCAAATAGCCTATCTTGATGCATCTATCGCACCCTCTCTCATTTGGCAATACGAGGAGGGATTTTTGTCCAAAGAAGACCGGGTCAGTAGTGAGCCTAATCGATTCCACCGAGTCTTGTGAGTCGAATCGATTCCACCGACCGAAGTCTCGAAGTCCTGTACTCGGGATGTTAACCCGATGCCACAGCCCCGTTTAGGTCAGTTTTTTTCCTTTTCATTTGAGTCTGTTGTAAATGAATCGGACGATTTGGATGAACTTAATGAGAATGAGGTGAATGTGGTTTCCGAGTACTTTTCTGTGCCCTTAATTTATTGCATTAATTCAGACTTTCAAAATTTTGATGAAAACGACGAGGACGAAGTTCCTCCAGTTTTGCAACGATTAATTGAGCAAGAGCAGAAAGATTTGTTAAACCCTAGTGGATGAAATCACTACCGCGGAACATTGGTAATCGAGGAGGACCCGCTACCGTCCAGATCGGGTCCACGTTGTCTTCGAGGAACGCGAGCGCTTAGTCGCTTTATTAAAAGATTTCAAAGATGTTTTCGCTGGTCCCACGAAGACATGCCCGAATCGATCCCGAGATTGTACAAAGATCGATCCCCTTGACCCCGAGGCCCGATTCGCAGTAAACTCAGAGGATCCGCCTGACCGGGCTCTCAAGATTAAGGAAGAGGTCACTACAAATCGACGCAGTTTCCCGCCGGTATTCAATATCCGACTTGGTTGGCCAACATTGTTCCGTGTCAAGAAGGATGGCAGGATCCGGGTGTTTAGACTTCGGGGATTTGAACAGAGCTGGTCGGAAGGACTACTTCCCCTTACTGCACATCAATGAGTTGGTAGATTTCACAGCAGGGCATGCTTTGCTCTCATTTATGGATGGCTTCTCAGGTTATAACCAGATAGTGATGGCACCCGAAGATCGGGAAATGACTGCATTCACCACCCCGTGGGGGACATACTGCTACAGGGTAATGCCGTTTGGGTTGAAGAACACTGAAGCTACTTATCAACGGGCCGCAACCACAATACTACATGATATGATCCACAAAGAGGTTGAGGTGTATGTGGACGACATGATTGTCAAGTCCAAAGAAAGAGAGGGCCACTACACCGCCTTGCATAAGTTTTTCCAAAGGATCAGGGAATTTTGCCATACCGAACCTCAAAATGTACATTTGGTGTTACAAATGAAAAATGTCGGGTTTCGACACACAAAGGGGCATCGAGGTCGAACCTTCCAAAATCAAGGCCATCTTAGAAATGCCACCACCAAGGACCTAAAAGGAGGTGCGAGGCTTTCGGGTAAAGTGCAATTCATAAGACGGTTTATTTCAAAATTAACCTTGACTTAGAACCACTTTTTGGCCTCCTCAAGAAAGGAAAGAAGTTCCAATGGGACGGCCGATGTCAAGTCGCATTTGAACAGATTAAAGAATATCTACGTAACTCCGCCTGCTTTATCGCCACCGTAACCGTGGAAACCGCTGATTTTGTATCTCACAAGAATCGAGACCACAATGGGCTGCATGCTTGCACAAGAATCAAGACAAGGTGGAGAGAGCTATCTACTATCTCAAAGAAGAAGATGCCGGAGTATGAGACCCGATATACACCAATCGAAAAGGCTTGCTTAGCTTTTGGTATGGGCTACCGTGAAGTCATGGCACTACCGTTAGCTCACTCAGAATGTTGGTTTCACGACTTGATCCCATCAAATATCTTTTCGAGAAACCAGCACTTACAGGTAGGCTAGCTCGTTGGTTGCTGTTGCTCTCCGAATTTGATTTCACGTACGTGACACGCAAGTCAGTGAAAGGAAGAGCAGTGGTAGAGTTCCTTGCCGACCACCCAGTTGAGGGGGATGAAGCAGTTGAGTACTGCTCCTGATGAATCAATTTCAGATATCGACGATGAAACTTGATTTATGTACTTTGACGGAGCGCCAAATCAACATGGATATGGGATAGGAGTGTTGCTGATAGCACCTGACAATTCCCGTATTCCTCTCGCCTTCAAACTCCGATTCAAAGTCTCGAACAATGAAGCAGAATATGAGGCGGTATTGCCGGTCTAGAAGCCGCCTCGAACTAGGGGCAAGACGATTGACGCCATTGGGGACTCGAACCTTGTTGTGTCTCAAGCTAAAGGAGATTGGAAAGTAAAAGAGGAAAAGATGATGATGTATCACCGCACCTTGGATTTGCCGATTCTCGCTTTGAGAAGCTAAGTTTTACTCATCTACTAAGAGAGAACAACAGTTCGCAGATTCTTTAGCAACTCTATCTTCTATGATAGACATCCCGTGGAGTCCGAATGCGCCCACCATCATTGACCGTAAATTTGCACCGCTTATGAGTCGATTGCAACCATAGATGAAGTTCGTGATTAACACCCCGGTATTACGACATCCGAATTTCTTGGAGAAAGAAGCATACCCGCCAGGTAAATGCCAAAGACAAAAGGGCAATCAGAGAATGGCGCTACCATCATCCGGGGGTAAATCAGATAAACGGGGTCATCTGGGAATGCATAAACTGTGCGTTGATGCCGAAGAGTCAAAGCGCCTGATGGAAGCCATCCACGGGGGGAATGTGGTGCGCACATGAATGGGGTAATGTTGGCACGGAAGATCCTCGCATGTGGTTATTATCGTCCACCATGGAGGAGGATTGTATTGGTTTCGTCCGCGATGTCACAAATGTCGATTCATGCAAATCGCATGAACATTCCGCCACAAAGTCATACAACATGACTTCGCCATGGCCATTTTCAGTCTGGGGAATTGATGTAATCGGAGCTGTTACGCCAAAGGGGTCGAATGGGCATGAGTTCATCTTGGTAGCGATAGATTATTTCACAAAGTGGGTTGAGGCCCAATCTTATGCGGTGTTGAAGGCTTCAAGACGTCGCAAAATTTATCGTAAACAACATCATCCGTCGCCACGGGTCCCAAACGAAATAATTTCGCATAATGGTTCCCACTTCAAGAAGGAGGTGATTGATTTGTTGGAGAAATACAATGTGGCTTTTCATAAGTCATCTACCCATCGCCGCAGACCAATGGAGTGGTTGAGGCCGCCAACAAGAATATCAAGCGATACTACGAAGATGGTGGAAACCTACCGATCGCCAGATAAGCCGCTGCTTGCTTCGGGGCTACCGACTTCAATCGTAACTTTCATCGGGCGACTCAGATTCATTGGTTTATGGGATGGAGGCCGTTCTGCCTATTGAGATTGAGGTCCCGTCATTACGAGTATTGGCTGAGTATCAGATAGCCGAAGCGGATTGGCAGCAGAGCAGATTTGAGGAACTCATGCTCTTCGATGAAAGAAGACTGAAAGCGCTGTACCACATTCAAGGCTATCAACGTAGAATTGCCCGGGCTTTTAACAAGAAGGTTAAGTCCAGGAATTTGAAAGAAGGAGATTGGTACTCAAAGACAACCGAGCTCTCATCCACGACCCAAGGGGCAAGTTCGCACTCCAATTGACCGGGTCCCTACATCATCAAGTCAACTGTCGTGGAGCTATGGTTCTGATGGATCTAGATGGCTTAGAGTTTTCCCAACCGATCAATATGGACAAGTTGAAGAAATACTACCCCTGAGAGGCTCGCTAGGCCGAAAACCCGAAAGGGCGACCTAGGCAAAACTCAGAGCACAAAAAATTTGAAATTATAAGAACCGAGCTCAAGAAGGTTGAAAACCCGCAAGGGCGGCCTTGGCAAAAGTTAGAGCGCAAAAGGAGAGTAAAAATACCAGAGCGAACCCGAGCCTGAACTACGTAAGGCTTGATTCCCATCTTTGGGATACGTAGGCAGCTTCATCTTGAAGTTCAGCCACAATCTTTTCCCTGATCAACTTTGTCCATTTGATCATCTTTGACATCTCTTTTCATCTACATTTATCGTGATCTCCTGCAAAGGTTATTCAGACTAGGGGCAACTTTCCGCTGCCATGAATTGCCGAGGCACTATTCAGATTAGGGCAACTTTCCAGTTGCTAGGATCCCGGTTGTGCATCTCAAAGGATGATCTCAGCGTGTCCAGCTCGATCCATATCGAAAATAGTTTTGAAAAGTTTTAATAAAAGTTGACTTTGTTCAAATTAATCTTTTCACAACTAAGACCATTTTTGGACCGAAGCGGAAAATTTTCAGTTCCACAACCTTCAATTTCATTGATTTCAAAACAGAGTTCTCTTGCTCTTGCATACAATTGAAGTTACTTTTTATTACACTCATAAAGAAAACTTGAAAGTACTAATAAAGCAATAAACCGGCATAGTCAAGTCAAGTGTCCTCGCGCGGGTTGAAGCCTCCGATGTCAAGCTTGGCCCAACTCAGGCTTCTTCATTGAGCCAATCCCAAAGACTCGCCGACAAAGTGCAACTAAAAGTGGAGGGAGCCGAGTTCTCTAATTCTCCACGTCATTCGCCGAGCCACCAGGCGCCGAACCGAATGTAGCCGATACTCTATCCTCCTGGTGGGCAAGTCCGATCATGGCCAAACCGGCGTAATACGGAATGGGAAATAGAATACGCAGTGAGTCAAGCCGATCAATCGAATCCCGACCGCCGAGACATGTCAGAGCTCATTGTTGAAGATTGAGCCAAGGATGCCGCCAAGCAATGCGATCGCCGACAAATTGCACATCCATTCAAACCACCATCCTCATCAAGGGCATCGACTAGGCGTTGTCGAAAGAAGTAGTCATGGTCGAGTAAGGTGGCAAGAGTCCACAACTTGCAATTTATCCATCAACCATACCGGGAGGGATGAAAATGAGAGAATAAAGAATAGAGAGATGTACGATGAGAGAGAAAAGTAAGAAAGGGTTTTGTGAGAGAAAATCGAGCCCGAGGGCCGAGTGATGTGAGCAAATACATATGTGAGATCGGGGAAACATTACCTGCAGCAGTAATGGACTCCTTGCGAACCTGGTTGTCTCCCGACAGTAGAAAGCATCCAAGCCCATCAGTATCTCAGCCAATGTCATGGCAATGCAACTCTTTCCTTCTTTCAAGCCTTGAGCCACTTCAATCGACGGACGCCGATCCTCCAAAGCTTGAGGCAAATGTAAAATGAGATAACATGCATAAACAGAGGGCATGTCGCCGAAGCCTTGCTAATGATGGTCGCCGCGTCACCAAAGACGGAGAACCGTAAATCAGCTTGGGATATCCAACATTCCGTTACAAATTAGGGATCGAGCATCATGCGCGCTGAGTCCGCACATCCGCCTCTAAGGTTTGGGCATAGCCAAAATTGAGTTGGGCAAGATTTCACCTCGACGGATTCCATCAAAACTTGAAAATCTTCAAAAGTGGGACATACCTCTTGCCCTCCGGCTAAAGACATGCTATCGGTTCCAAAACCTCGCCAAGGCATGGAGGAAAGGAAGGTGTAAGGAGTCCGCTCAACATGAATAGTGCATTCAAGCCGAAACCCTAAGTTCAACTTTTCCGAGCCATCTAAAGAAGAGATCCAAGATGTGAGATTTTCACGAGAAACGCCCATTTTTGTGTAAAGCAAAGGATGAAATGAATGAGTCCCAAAGTTGGAGCTTTTATAGGGGTGAAACACTATTCAAGGACAAGTGTCAATTTCTGTGGGTTGCAGGAAAAGTGGCCGACCGCCACCTATTCTAGCAGGCCGACCACCTTTGACTCAAAAACTGGCCGGCCGGCCACCTATGGCTCTTCAAAATGCAAAAAGTCGCCTAACTCCAAAATGTAGCCGCCATGCTCCAATGTGTGCCATTGGTCCTGCTTTTGCCCTCCGAAGGAAGTTCGAGGCATTTCGATGCATCGAGAATGTCGAAGGCCTCTATTTCTCTCGCCAGATGCTCCATCACCCAGATCGTTCAAGTACGCTTTTGTTTTGTTTAACATTGTTGTATTTTGCTTATCGAGTTGTCGCTTTTGTTTATCGAGTTGTAAGTTTTGTCGAGTCAGATTTTGTGTTTTGAGTTGTTACTCTTGTTTACGCAATTTTGTTAAGTCTTGTTTATCGAGTCGTTAACATTGTTGTATTTTGCTTATCAAGTTGTAAACTTGCTAAGATTCTCGTATTTCTTAGTGAGTCGAGTTGTTGTTTGATTTGTTGCGCGGTTCATTACTCGACCGTAAATACACAAGGCACATTTCCATTCAATTTCATTTTTGTGCAAAATAATGCGATGCGATACAATGCTAAAGTTTAAAATACAAACACCTTTTCAAAAGTCGTTTCATTCCATCATGTTTTACAACAATCAAAGGTACAAGTTTTACGTAAAATAAACCGCCTAACAATATGCAAAGTGCTACAAACTACTAGCAAAAGGAAAATAAAGCAGAAACAAAGAAGATCAATGCCCTTGGAGCGGAATGAGAGGCCCTCCTCATCCTCTTCATGGACAACCTCTCAGACCACCATCATCATCCTGCCTGAGCTATCATCCTCAGATCCCTCACCGCCTCCACTCCCGAACCAAGACCGAGTCCCTCCTCGCCAGATGTCTCGACCGACGGTCCAGAACCTCCTCCTCCTCCTCCTCATCGGCCCGCCTATAACATGTGCTCAAGGCTCATGAGAGGACCCTCCTCGAGCTCCTGAAAGGCCCGATGGCCTAGCTCGAAAAGGCCCGATGGCCCAGCCTCGAAGGGCCCAGATGGCCCAACACCTTGAAAAGATCCAGACGATCGACTTCGAGAAGGCCCGGTGGTCTACCAAAGTGAGCATACACAGAGGCATCCGAAGTGAAGAGTTCAATACATCACTCAAATATGAAAATCGATGCAAGTACAAGATGAGTGGGTGTGTGTCGATGTGTTCTACACAAAAATTCTATCAATGCAGAGAGAATGTTCAAAACCAACGTGTCATCAGAAATATGATAAATGCAGAAAGATGAACAAGACTAAGACACCCATAATGGCCACCAGGCTCCTCCGCAGATCATGCCCTCAAATGTGGCCAAGATTCCAAGCATCTCATCCACGACTAACCGAGGCTACAGATACAAATGCAAAACTATCAAGAAGGAATGAATGTCCAAGTATCCGATCGATAAATCAAAGTCAGAAACATACCGTGGTGAATCGTGGTCTCGACATATCTATGGTCGAAGGAGGCTCCCGAGACCGGTAAGGAACCCCAAATCGCCAACTCGTCAACTCGGTCGGCATGTCCGCCACCCAGATGATGAAGAGTCGAGGAATCGGGGAATGAATCCGCCCACCTTCGATGTACCAACCGCCGGAGGAAGGGATATTCAGAGCACGAGCCTAACTCAAGATGGTACATCGCCAGGCCTCGGATTTGAGTACGACTCCGCCAAGGGAGGCATCGATACACGTGGCGATAAGCGGCATAGTCCCCCTCCTCGAGATGTAGCAAAGCATCAGTGCCCAGCATAGCACTAATGACATCCTGCGTAGAGAGCCTATCGCCGATCGCATCGGCCGGAGGTGCCGCGGAGGATCCCGAGAAGTGTACCCCATACCGACGCAAAAGCGTTCCCCGTAAAACCATGCTTTACCAACCGTCCTTCAAGCAGATCTCAGATCGAGGTGCCCGATTCTCCCAAGATATCAAATCGGAGACCATCACCCAAGGGCGCCCAGGGCTGCCATGTAATCTGCAGATAACCAGTGCATAAACCAATCAGAAATCGGGAATATACAGGGCAGATCAAAGATGAAAACGGAAGGAACTGAGAGTTCCGAAATACCTCTGTCGTCCGCACAGTGTCAAAATACTGCCGTAGATAAAAGAGAGTCTCTCGGGGTCTCGGCCGGTGCTGGCCCTCGAATACCAGTGAGTACGGGGTCATGAGGGGCCCTGCCACCACCAACTCTAGGGCTAACGTCGGGAAATATACGTAGACCCATAATTGAAGAAAGCAGTGCAGAATGTATACACAAAGTGCTGAGGGCAAAATACAGAGTGTAAAGTGCATTGTGTGTGCAATGTACAAGTAATGAGGAGCAGAAATGTAAATCAAGAGGACAGAAAGTACCTCCCAGGCTCTCCAATAACCGCCAAGTAAGTCTCCCTGCCCGCGGGAGGTCGCGCTTATATAGTAGTAAAGGGTAGCCAGCCGGGCGCCTGACCTATGACAGCGCCAAGCGCCAGATATAGCCCAACCGTGTTCCTCTATCGGCAACAGAGTAGTCCCAAGAGGAACATAAGAAAACCACGGCATATCGCTCCGCCTCCTCAGAGTCCTGCCCATCCTCCCTCCGAAAATGGGAAGAGAACCAAGTGTATCGGACTCTCCCTGAAGCTCTATCCACAGGCGGGCGGGCCCCCAGCAGATGTATTCAAGCGGCCTCCTATTCGCCCATATCCTCGTCGTAAGGAATGGGCCAACCTCCTATGTCCAGGCCAGACAATACAGCAAAATCCAGCGAGGTCATAGTCAAATCCCCAGTGGCGGAAAAATGAAAGGAGTTGGTGGTGTCCCACCATCTCTCCACCAAAGCTGCCAATAGTGTCCTCCTGGCAGGACAATGCGATAACCCCATGCAGAAGGCCCCGAACCCTGCCAAATCGACTAAATCTCGGACAGCCTCCGGGAGTTCAGCATACCACTCTCTAGCAGTGGTGGAGCCATATCCTCGCACGGTGCGAGAACCAACCTGCATTCAGAATAAATGAGTTGTGTGCAAATGAAATAAATGAGCTGTGTGCAAATGAAATGATTAACCTGTGTGCGAAGTAAAGTAGGGCTGCGTGTTCTATTCTCAATCAGTGTATGCTGCGTGTTCACCTTTAATTTGGGCTGCGTGTTCATCTCAAATGTTCGAGCTGTGTGCTCTACTCTCAATCAGTGTGGGCTGTGTGTTCAGAGAATTAATGTTTGGGCTGTGTGTTCAAATCCCAATATGTGTGTGCTGCGTGTTCACCTTCAATTTGGGCTGCGTGTTCATCTCAAATGTTAGAGCTGTGTGTTCTACTCTCAATCAGTGTGGGCTGTGTGTTCACCATCAATTTGGGCTGTGTGTTCAGAGAATTAATGTTTGGGCTGTGTGTTCAAATCCCAATCAGTGTGGGCTGTGTGTTCACCATCAATTTGGGCTGTGTGTTCAAATCCCAATCAGTGTGTGCTGCGTGTTCACCTTCAATTTGGGCTGCGTGTTCATCTCAAATGTTAGAGCTGTGTGTTCTACTCTCAATCAGTGTGGGCTGTGTGTTCACTATCAATTTGGGCTGTGTGTTCAGAGAATTAATGTTTGGGCTGTGTGTTCAAATCCCAATCAGTATGTGTCGTGTGTTCACCATCAATTTGAGCTGTGCGTTCAGAAAATCAGAGTTTGGGCTGCGTGTTCAACTCTAAATCAGTGTGGGCTGTGTGTTCAGAGAATTAATGTTTGGGCTGTGTGTTCAAATCCCAATCAGTGTGTCCTGCGTGTTCATCTCAAATGTTAGAGCTTCGCTGTGTGCTGCGTGTTCACCTTCAATTTAGGCTGTGTGTTCTACTCTCAATCAGTGTGGGCTGTGTGTTCACCATCAATTTGGGCTGTGTGTTCATAGAATTAATGTTTGGGCTGTGTGTTCAAATCCCAATCAGTGTGTGGCGTGTGTTCACCATCAATTTGAGCTGTGCGTTCAAAAAATCAGAGTTTGGGCTTCATGTTCTACTCGAAATCAGTGTGGGCTGTGTGTTCACCATCAATTTGGATTGTGTGTTCAGAGAATTAATGTTTGGGCTGTGTGTTCAAATCCCAATCAGTGTGTGCTGCGTGTTCACCTTCAATTTGGGCTGCGTGTTCATCTCAAATGTTAGAGCTGTGTGTTATACTCTCAATCAATGTGGGCTGTGTGTTCACCATCAATTTGGGCTGTGTGTTCAGAGAATTAATGTTTGGGCTGTATGTTCAAATCCCAATCAGTGTGTGTTGTGTGTTCACCATCAATTTGAGCTGTGCGTTTAGAAAATCAGAGTTTGGGCTGCGTGTTCTACTCAAAATTAGTGTGGGCTGTATGTTCACTATCAATTTGGGCTGTGTGTTCAGAGAATTAATGTTTGGGCTGTGTGTTCAAATCCCAATCAGTGTTGCTGCGTGTTCACCTTTAATTTGGGCTGCGTCTTCATCGCAAATGTTAGAGCTGTGTGTTCTACTCTTAATCAGTGTGGGCTGTGTGTTCACCATCAATTTGTGCTGTGTGTTCAGAGAATTAATGTTTGGGCTGTGTGTTCAAATCCCAGTCAGTGTGTGCCGTGTGTTCACCATCAATTTGAGCTGTGCGTTCAGAAAATTCGAGTTTGATGCTATACTCTTGTAGGACCTCGTTGCTACAGTTTCGGACTCCCCTTTTTGTTTGTTGCGGTTCGTAATCTGAACCAAAGAGTCCAACTCTGGCAAATCGTTTTGAGAAAAACAGATTTTGAAAAGAAGTGCCAAACATGGACTGCTTTGCCAGATACAGAGTCGCCACCTAAATATTTTTAAAATGGGAAATATAGGAAACCCTGACTCAGTGCCGATGGCCACGTGTCCGTCATCACCAAAGTTGCCTTGGCTCGGGAGCTTGGGTACGATCGGGAAGGTCATTATGAGCACCCCCTTCGCCGTCAAGAAGACCTACTCTACTAACCGTGATATCCGATTTTGAAAACGTTATGTGTTCTCGTTCCAATTATTAGCCTAGAATTACTATGTTATGCGCACAGCAAACAAGTATAGACTAGATTGCCTAATTTGGAAATAAGCATTGCATATCCATTTGTTTTGAAAGTGCTTTGGAATTTGCTACTCGCGAGTAGGCTAAAACACAGATTTCAACGAGTTTTTCCAACTCAAGCAATCCAACCTCCACCCACAGGCATTCAAACAGTTTATCTCATATAAGCATTTAGCCACATGGTAAGCCTACTGTCATGTTAACATTCACACGCATGCGATATGCTAAAGCGTAAAAACTCATGTCACACCCCAACCTAGCCCCCATGAGTTTGGGCATGACTAAAGCAGAAACAGACAGAATAACCTGTATGGTATTCATTGAGGGCCTAAACGGAAGCATTAAATTTAAAACGACATCTAGAAATATCCATTGAGCACTATCAACAAGCCAGGACCATCTTAACATTGAACCTAAAGTAACATGCACACAAAATGAGGTTACATAAACATTTACAATCCAGCCCAGGTCTTAGGCATACAAAACAATAAATACATATCCCTAACCAGCAATGTGGATACCAAAAGTTACATATACAAGGTAAACTGATCTAATATGTAAGGGTTTCCTCCAGTGCCTGGTTATCCTTAGGCTGACAAAAATGCATGAAGTGTGCTAGATCGGCTCCTCGAGCTGGTTCCTACAGAATCAGATAAAATTACAGAATGAGACAAGCTCAGTGAATAGTAGTGCGTAATAATAAAATCACAATGTACAGTAGTATATGTCTCAAAATCAAACACCGAGATAGCAGCTTGGCCTATTGGCCCAGATATAGCCTCATGGCCCAGATAACCTTCGGCTCGAGATGGCCTTGCGGCACAACTTGAGTAGCCTTGGCGGCGCAGATAGTCTTCGACTCGGGTAGCCTTGCGGCCTGAGATAGTCTTCGACTCGGGTAGCCTTGCGGCCTAAGACAATGTAGCCTTCGGCACAAGTATATACGAACATGGTTTCCACTTTGCATTTCGGATCATTGCATAATTTACAATTATGTCTTCTGAAACAGATACATAAATATGTATGTAATGCACTATTACTCAGTGTTGTGGTGGCGTATGAGTTCCTCCGAGGTGTGCCCTACACACAACATAACTAAGAAATTAGTATTCTTTTCCTTTAAAATCCTTATCAGTCATTCCATATGTCATATCACTATCATAAACTCATCAGAAAAACATTCTAATAGCACCAAAGAGTCAAGCATGAAAAACTGAACAAGACAGAGTTTTCTTACTGAAACAGTACTCCGCTCGAGCGTAGCTTTTTCCGCTCGAGCGGACAGTGTAGTGCTACCAAAAATACTGGATGGTCGATTTTCACGCTCGAGCGTACAGTTCTCCGCTCGAGCGGACAGGGTAAATTTCAGGAAACTGCTGGAAGGTGCATTTTCACGCTCGAGCGGTCCTGACCTCCGCTCGAGCGGACGACTACCCAGATTCAGGGCAGCCCGATCTCAAGCCAAAATTTCATCTTTCAAACCCAACTTTTCAAGCAATCAAGGGTAAAATTCATGCAAACATGCCACTTAACAACACCATAACATGAATTAAAGCTTAATCACATCAAGTTGAACCAAGTTAAGGGCTTTAACAAGCCAACTCTTTCACAAATTTCAATCTAATTTCGAGTTCTTTGAACATACCACCCAAAATCAACATATATGCAAGATTAGATGATTCAAAATCAAGGATTTGAAGCATAGATTCATACAACACTCAAAGTAGTGTCAACATGCTCAATAGGTGAAAACCCCTAATGAATCAAACATTCTTATCCATGAACCCAACACAAACATGGGTTAGAATTCTTGAAGAGTTATACAAGGGAATTGAGTTACCTTAACTTGCCTCTTTCAATTCTATCAATTGATTAGCTTCCCTTGGTGAACCACAAGTTTCCCCCAATTGCTCACCCACGTTTCTCTCTTCTCTCCCTCTTAGAGTCCCACGTTTTGATCACAAGTCCCACAAGTCTTAAACATAGATATAGCAATATATATATAAGAGCATAAAGACAAAAATCAATCGCTTTATGGTGCCGAAATTAAAATTTCACAGAACATCCCATTATAGCTTAAAAATCATGCAGATTCCAAATATCAAATCAATTTCTGCAAATTAAATCTCTAAGATGCTCAATTTCCATTTTAAGTGATTCAAGTGTAACAGATACGTTCTAATTCAACAGATAGAAACTCATATCTCTAAGTTCCATGCTCTTTTACTATATTTTCACATAGATTTTCCCCATAACATTCAAAGACACAGAATAGGGAATTATAAAGACAGCAGAATCAGATATGAGGGTCGGGGTATTACACTCTCCCCCCCTTAAATAAGTTTGGTCCTCCAAACTTGCTTTTACCTTAGGACAAAAATAGGTACGGATATTGATTTTGCATTTCATCCTCTTTTTCCCAGGTTGCCTCAGTCCCATAGTGCTCTTGCCACTCCACTTTTATCATTGGAATTTCCCGGTTCCGTAACTGTTTCACCTGACGATCCAGAATTCGGAGTGGTTTTTCTTCATATGTTAACCTGTCGGTTAGCTCAATCTGATGATGGTCAATAATATGGGATGGATCTGGAAGGTACTCTCGGAGCATAGAAACATGAAATACGTTATGAACCTGACTCAAATGTGGCGGAAGGGTAACTCGGTAAGCTACTGTTCCAACTTTCTGTAAAATCTGAAAGGGACCGACATATCGGGGTGTTAGTTTACCCTTCTTCCCAAATCTTGGGTGACCTTTCATTGGGGTGACTTTCACAAAGACATGACTATTTTCATCAAATTCCAAATTCCTTCGTCGGTTATCTGCGTAACTCTTACACTGCTTTGGCGATTTTCAACCTTTCTCGAATAATCTTCACTTTCTCATTAGTTAATTGAGCGATCTCTGGCCTAACAAAGGCCTATCTCCTACCTCGGCCAGCCTTTGGTGGCGACCACGGTCTCCCATCTGAGGGCTTCATAAGGTGCCATTTGAATACTCGAATGGTGGCTATTATTATCTGTGAATTCAATCAATGGTAGATGAGTCTCGGCTCTCTTGAAAATCCAGAACACACATCTGAAGCATATCTTCTAACGTCTGAATCGTCCTTTCGGATGTCCATCGGTTTGAGGATGGAAAGGCATCTTGAACTTCAATGCATACCCATTGCATTCTGTAGACTACGCCAAAACCGTGATACAAATTTTGGATCTCTGTCGACACAATTGAAGCAGGGACTCGTGAAGCCTTACAATTTCATCTATATAGAGCAAAAGCAAGTTTGTCGGCGTTATATTGAGTCTTCACGAGGCAAGAAATGGGCGGATTTGGTTAATCGGTCAACGATAACCCATATCGAATTCATACCTCGGCGTCGTGGTAATCCTACTACAAAATCCATCGTTAGGTGTTCCCATTTCCACTCCGGGCAGGAAGGGGTTGTAACAACCTGCGGGTTTCGATGTTACTGCTTTAACTTCGGCCTTTGCAAACATTTAGATACAAACTCTGCAATCTCCCTATTCATACTTGGCCACCAGAAATGTTGTTTCAAATCTTGGTACATTTTGGTACTTCCTGGATGTATTGAGACTCTCGAGGCATGTGCTTCTTTCATCAACTTTCGTTTAAGTTCTACCACATTAGGGACACACACTCGACTCTGAAATTTAAATGCGGAATCGGTCAAAGTAAATCGATCTTGGTTTTGTCTCCATTTCACTACATATCTTCTTGAGGCGTCGTCCTCCATTTGGCGTAACTTGATCTCTTCGATGAGTGCGGTTGAGCCATCATTGCGCTATTGTTGCTCTTTGTCCGGTAATATTAAGTCAATTTCCATCTTATTGGGTCCCCTATCAATTCTTTACTTTACGTCAATAGACTACTTGATTTTCCCATATTTTTCCGTGAGTCAAATGCTTTCCGTGTTAGCTTTGCGGGATGGTAGTGAAGTGCAAATCATAGTCTTTAATAAGTTCTAGCCACTTGGTTGGCGCATATTCAACTCCTTTTGGGTGAAGAGGTATTTGAGGCTTTTATGATCGATATAAATATCACAAGAAGTCCCATCTGAGATAATGTCGCCAAATCTTTAGCATAAAGACAAGCTTTGCCAATTAAAGGTCATGTGTGGGATAACTTTTCTCATGGGGTTTAAGCTGGCGAGAGGCGTAGGCGATAACTCTTCCGTTCTGCATAAGAACACAACCCAATCCCTTATGTGAGGCGTCACTATAAATTACAAATCCCTCGTTACCAGATGGTAATGCAAGAATCGGGGCGGTAGTTAACTTCGTTTTTAACTCTCGGAAAGCAAATTCTCTCGGCTCGGTCCATTCAAACGCAATACCCTTCTTCGTTAGCTGCGTAAGTGGTACAGCAATCCTAGAAAAGTCTTGGACAAATCTACGATATTATCCTGCTAGTCCCATAAAAGCTGCGCGCCGATTACATTAGTCGGGGTTGGCGGTTTACTATTGCCTCAATCTTACTTGGATCAGGAAACTCCTTCTTTAGTTATGACATGACCCGAAATGCCACTTCATGCGACCAAAATTCACACTTCTTGAGTTTTGCGTCTGACTTCTTTTCTCGGAGAGTTTGGAGGATTCGGCGAAGATGATTCTCATGAGCTTCTACATTCCCGAGAATAAATAAGGATGTCATCTATAAAGACCACTACAAACTCATCCAGATAAGGTTTGAAAACTCGGTTCATCAGATCCATAAATGCTGCTGGTGCGTTTGTAACCCCAAATGGCATAACAAGAAATTCATAATGGCCGTAGCGGGTTCGGAAGGCTGTCTTCTCGACATCTTCGGCTTTGACTTTCAATTGATGATACGGGACCGCAAATCAATCTTAGAAAACACTGCCCTTATGGCGATCAAATAAATCATCAATTCTCGGTAAGGATACTTGTTTTGATCGTTACTTTATTAAGCTCGGTAATCTATACATAAGCGAAGTGTCGTCTTTCTTCTTCACAAAGCAGAATTTGGTGCACCCGAGGGAGACACTTGGGCGAATAAACCCTTTATCGATAAATCTTGAAGTTGACCCTTCAATTCCTTCATTTGACTAATGCCATTCGTCACGGAGTTTTAGAGATGGGTTGAGTTCGAGTAACACATCAATTGTGAACTCTATTTCACGGTCCACTAACTCTCGGCGGTTCCTTTGGGAAGACATCAGGAAAGTCACAAACAATGGAATCGTATCAACATCTTCATTCTCTCTTGGGCCTCCCGAACATTACACAAATACCCCGACATCCTTTTGAATCAATTTATAAGCCTTAGGCTGCGAGAGATCACATCTGGTGGTGATGTCACTTCTTGACCACTGGAAAATAGTTTCTACGACCGGGAGGGTGGAATTTAATTTGTTTCATCGGGCAATCTATGGTAGCCCGTATTCTCCCAACCAATCCATCCCCAAAATAATATCAAATGAAGTCATATCAAGTGGGACTAAATTAGCATATAGACAAGCATTTCCAATGAGAATTTCACAAGTAGGATAGGCAATCTGAGATCAAGGAAGTCCCCATAGGCGATGTAACACACAACACATAGGCTAATTCTATTTGGTGTATCTAAGTTCTTTGCAAATTGCTTTGACACAAAAGAGTAGGTAGAGCGAGAATCAAACAAAACATAAGCGAGTGGCCATAAGCGTAAATGTACACGACACTCTTGTTGTTGCATTCTGTCTATCACCCGGAACCAACGCAAACACCCTACCTTGCTTCATGGTGTCCTTGTTATTATTTGGTTTGACAGTGGATTTGGCACTAGGAGCCGGTGTAGAGCCGCCTGAACATGTGGCGGCCTTACTACCGGGTTGTTGATTCCCTTGTGGGCGATCCCTAATCAAATGTCTGTTTTTCCACAGGAAACAAGCTCCGATCAACCGATGACAAACCCCACGATGTTTCAACCGCATTCACGACACTCGGGTCGAATTACGAGATGTTGTCTTGGTGAAGTTTCCGATTGCTTTTTGTTTGGTGTAGTTGTTGATCCCTTAGACCATTGAGTATTTTGCCTCTTCCCTTTCCATTAATCAGTCGAGTAGCCAAATTTCCTTCTGCGATGTGACCGCTCCAAGACATCAACGTCGTCGGTAACTTCAACACATTGATCCGATCTGAATGGCATTAGTAATCCTCCCTCGAATTTCGCGCCTTTTGTCCTCTGTGTCAACCATGTGAGGTGCGAACCGGGCTAGTTCGGCAAACTGGGCTTCGTACTCAGCTACAGTTTTGTTTCCTTGTCTCAACGTTTCAAACTCGGTTACTTTCTTGTCTCGCATGCTTTGAGGAAAATATTTGTCGTAGAATAACACCAAGAACACATCCCAAGTCAACTCGGGATGCATTGTTACGTAAGCATCCACCACCTCGCGCCTCTTCTTCAAGCGTAAGCGGCAAAAGCACTACGAACTTGATTACAAGGAAAGACTTGAATAGTTTCTCTATCCCTAGCACCCATGCCTCCGCCTTCATCGGTTCAATTCCTCCTTTGAGCGAAGGTGGTTTCATCTTTTAAACTCCGTGTAAGTGTAATGATACGATCCTCAGCGTGAATATCTTGCATTACAATTGGGGAATGCTTGGCGGTGGCGGTGAGGTTGTTATTCTTTGTTGTTGTCGTAGAGTTTCAGCCATATCTCTCATCATTCTTTCCATCCTATCCAACCGTACCGAGGTAGCATCTTCTGGCTCATCAGCCCTTGTTCTCACCATAGCCTACAAAACAAATCATTATACCATACACAAAGGTGTACAAGGAAGTCAAATTGTTAGCATTGGGTCAGCAGAAATCATATCACGTTGCTATCCTTCCTACTTTCCTGTTTGTTGCCTACACTAGACATCCTAACGCTCAATGGACCCGTGTGTGTGATAGCAACTCGTGCTCTGATACCACTTGTCACACCCCAACCTAGCCCCCATGAGTTTGGGCATGACTAAAGCAGAAACAGACAGAATAACCTGTATGGTATTCATTGAGGGCCTAAACGGAAGCATTAAATTTAAAACGACATCTAGAAATATCCATTGAGCACTATCAACAAGCCAGGACCATCTTAACATTGAACCTAAAGTAACATGCACACAAAATGAGGTTACATAAACATTTACAATCCAGCCCAGGTCTTAGGCATACAAAACAATAAATACATATCCCTAACCAGCAATGTGGATACCAAAAGTTACATATACAAGGTAAACTGATCTAATATGTAAGGGTTTCCTCCGATTGCTGGTTATCCTTAAGTGACAAAAATGCATGAAGTGTGCTAGATCGGCTCCTCAATTTGGTTCCTCTGATCGAGATAAAATTACGAATGAGACAAGCTCGGTGAATAGTAGTGCGTAATAATAAAATCACAATGTCTGATAGTATATGTCTCAAAATCAAACACCGAGATAGCGATTGGCCTATTGGCCCGGATAGCCTCGCGGCCCAGATAACCTTCGGCTCGGATGGCCTTGCGGCACATGTAGCCTTGCGGCCTGGATAGTCTTCGACTCGGGTAGCCTTGCGGCACAGATAGTCTTCGACTCGGGTAGCCTTGCGGCACGAGTAGCCTACGACTGTGAGATAGCCTTCGGCTGCAGGTAGCCTTCGGCTAACGGTAGCCTTCGGCACAAGTATCTGAACATGGTTTCCACTTTGCATTTCGGATCATTGCATAATTTACAATTATGTCTTCTGAAACAGATACATAAATATGTATGTAATGCACTATTACTCACGGTGTTGTGGTGGCGTATGAGTTCCTCCGGGTGTGCCCTACACACATAATAACTAAGAAATTAGTATTCTTTTCCTTTAAAATCCTTATCGGTCATTCCATATGTCATATCACTATCATAAACTCATCGGAAAAACATTCTAATAGCACCAAAGAGTCAAGCATGAAAAAGCCGAACAAAGCGAGTTTTCTTCTTGAAGCGATACTCGCTCGGCGTAGCTTTTTCGCTTCGGCGGGCGGTGTAGTGCCACCAAAAAATCTTGGATGGTCGATTTTCACGCTCGGCGTCTGATTCTCCTTCGGCCAGACGGGGTAAATTGAGCTTCTTTGGAAGGTGCATTTTCACGCTCGGCGGTCGACCTCCGCTCGGCGGACGACTCTGATTGAGGCGGCCGATCTCAAGCCAAAATTTCATCTTTCAAACCCAACTTTTCAAGCAATCAAGGGTAAAATTCATGCAAACATGCTACTTAACAACACCATAACATGAATTAAAGCTTAATCACATCAAGTTGAACCAAGTTAAGGGCTTTAACAAGCCAACTCTTTCACAAATTTCAATCTAATTTCGAGTTCTTTGAACATACCACCCAAAATCAACATATATGCAAGATTAGATGATTCAAAATCAAGGATTTGAAGCATAGATTCATACAACACTCAAAGTAGTGTCAACATGCTCAATAGGTGAAAACCCCTAATGAATCAAACATTCTTATCCATGAACCCAACACAAACATGGGTTAGAATTCTTGAAGAGTTATACAAGGGAATTGAGTTACCTTAACTTGCCTCTTTCAATTCTATCAATTGATTAGCTTCCCTTGGTGAACCACAAGTTTCCCCAATTGCTCACTGCGTTTCTCTCTTCTCTCCCTCTTAGAGTCCCACGTTTTGATCACAAGTCCCACAAGTCTTAAACATAGATATAACAATATATATATAAGAGCATAAAAGACAAAAATCAATCGCTTTATGGTGCCGAAATTAAAATTTCACAGAACATCCCATTATAGCTTAAAAATCATGCAGATTCCAAATATCAAATCAATTTCTGCAAATTAAATCTCTAAGATGCTCAATTTCCATTTTAAGTGATTCAAGTGTAACAGATACGTTCTAATTCAACAGATAGAAACTCATATCTCTAAGTTCCATGCTCTTTTACTATATTTTCACATAGATTTTCCCCATAACATTCAAAGACACAGAATAGGGAATTATAAAGACAGCAGAATCAGATATGAGGGTCGGGGTATTACAACTCACCTAGTACTCCAAGACAAAACAGAAACTAGTTAGTAATCATATGCATGATCCTAGCTTATGTTAAGTGGCTAATGCAACGCAAGCGAGGGTGTAATCTAGACAAGCTCGGCTAACCCTGAAATGGCATGTGGAATGCAATCATTCGATGCACGTATTCAAGTTAGATTTGAAAACACAATGTAGTTTGTATGATGTACCGAGCCCGGTGCATGTAAGACAAATGTATGGATGCACGCATGCATTGCACAAGGTATGCTAAAATAAACGTGCCCTAATCTACCATCGTAAGCGGGTAAATAAAATGGAAGAAAGAAGTGGGGGTTGGAAGACATGCACACCACTCACACACGCTTATTACAGATTTGCCCTCGCCCGGAGGGGCCAAAAGAATATACAAATTAATTAACTACGCAAGCTAATTAAATATTACAGATCAATTAAATTAACTAAACGAATTAATCAATCTAATTAAAACAGTAAAGCCCTCAGGAAGCGGGTCAGATGCAACGCATGCTCTGGACTTGCTCGGAATCGCACTGCCATGCATAGTCTGCCTCTGTTTTCCCTGCTTTGCTCCTCTGAAGACTGCCAAAGTCTCAGGAATGCCTCTCAGGATACTGGGGGATCCCACCGGCTAAGTAGAATGACCACCGGCACTAGGATGTGGCCATCGGCACAAAATGAACCCATCGGCTGATGACTTACTGCCGGTCGGCAAACAATACCTGCAGAACCTGCAACTCACAGCAGCAGAGGGAAAAACTTGCATGGCAATACAATTCAAGTAATGTATGCACCAATCATGCCCCCTATCATGTTTGCGACTCAAAGGGGTATGTGCCTCGATTCTCGGGCCACCAATCACGCATTTCCATGCATGATGGCCTAAAGAATCAAGTGTGCACTTTCATGTCAAATGAAATGCAAACCAATCAAACAAAACAAGGCCTAATTCCTATCACCAAATCAAGGAACAAGGCATGCATGCAAGATGCAATGCAACCTAGGCATGCAAGCTAAGGATGCAACATGGCATGACAAGGCACTTGTGCAAGCATACTAGCAAACATGAGGTAAGCATGCAACCAAGCAAATGATGGTCTTAAACATGATCTAGGTAACTCTAATTAGGCCTAAAATCAGTGGCCAAAACCAAGGAAATGAAGGCCAAAATGCACACACACATGTATGCAATCACGGTCCAACACCTTAAGCATAAACAAGGCAACTCTTAAGGACACTTAAAGAGACCAAACAATAGACAATTAGCATGCAACACAAGCTCTGAAATTACACAAAATAGAGGTGCCAAACCAACTAATTCAAGCAAGTAAAGCATGCAAATGGCCCAAGTACTTGAGGCAAGCCAAGAGGCTTAAACCAAGGTCAAACCCACCAAGCCTCACAAGGCTAAGGGGACTCAAAACAGGTCAAAGGCAGACCTAAACAACACCCAAGGAACTCCTAGATGGCATCTAAATGGCTCAAGTCCAAAGGCATGCACAAATGCACTTTCAAGGAGCATACAACACAAGCTCATAAGGTGTTAAAGAGGCATGCAAGGTAAGCATACAAACATGTTAAAGGGGCTGAAATAACATGAAAAATGACTCCAATCCACTAAATCAAAGCAAACAAAGCATGCTATACACTTACATACTTAAGGCCAACAAGCCCAAAAATGCAAAGAGGCTATCTAATGCATGCTAGGGTCGACTCAAACAACCTAAGACAGACCTAAAGCATGGCAAAATAAGCACAAAAGCTTCACAAATCTAAGCCTAAAACATGCTAAAACAAAGGCACACAACCTAAGGCATATTAAGGCAATCACAAGGCATTAAAGGTCGGTATGCAAGGCATGCATGGTACACCAAAACCAACTTAAAACCATGTTATATTATGGCAATATAAGCATGAAAAACAGTCATGGCATGCTTAACACACACTCAAACATAAGCTCCCTTAAGAGACCAAAAATGGTCCCTTTCAAGGACAACAAGGAGAGGGGGTGGCCCTCCCCTTTTGGAGACTTCAAGGAACCATCCCCACCACTAAAATCCCTCCAAAATTTTAGTGGTGAAGAGGCCCAAACACCAAAGTCTCGAAACTTGCCCAAAATAGCACAAAAAAGGGGCCTTTCAAGGCCTAAGGGTGGTCAAACACACCCAAACCACAAAACACTCTTAACAAACAATCAAGAGGGCCTAAAAACAGAACTTTTTTATGTTATACACTAAACACAAAAACAACTCTAAGATAGGTAGAAATATGATGTAAAAATGGGGTAAAAAGGACTAGTTTCTTACCCTTGAAGCCTTTCTTCAACAATGGTGGTCTTGTTGCCTCCTTAAGCTTCAATCCAGTCAAAAATAGCAAGAACAAGCCCTTAGAACCTCAGTAGGCCAAGGAAGGTGAAGCACTAGGTGTTTGTGTGCAATAGTATGGACTAAAACACACACAAGAGTAATATAGAGATAGGATGTCTATTGAACCCCAACCCTAAAACCAGAGCTTCCTCTATATTTTCTAAGTAAAAAGCTCTAATTTTTCTAACCCTTGAGCAAAGGAGAGGAGGGCTCCTCTTATAGAGGAGCCAATCTTGTAAACTTATAATGTAAGCTAACAAGAGGGGCATCCCTCCATACACGTGTATGGAGGGGAAGCAAATGCCAGCCAGCTATTTCAAAATATGTCCAAAAGCAGCTGAACAGTAGTCGGCCGGCCAAAAATGTCATTTTGACAAAATTGACTGCCGACCGGCCACAAAGAGTGCCGACCGGCAACATACATTGCCGGTGGCAACAAAAACCAGCCGGTGGCCTCTAGCCACTGCCGGTGGTGTGTGGGGATGCCTCACAAGGTATTTCCTGCCCCTCCAAGGCAGAACACAAGTGTTTGGTGCAAAACCAGACACAAAACGGTCGAGTTCGGAGATCCTGAGACAAGGCGCGTAGCCGAGAACTCCGGGAACTCCAAACGAACACAAACATGGATAATCACCGAGTGTTCAAACGGTGACGTCCAAGTCTTGAGGACGGTCAAAAATGGGGTGTCTACAGTTGCCCCTCTTTGACAGAACTCGAAAGTCATAACAATGACGGGAGTGAATGTCAAAGCCCAGAGACGACCCATTTTTGACAAGGCCGAAGACTTGGACAAACATGCAAGACAAACAAGGTATGCGCCCGAAGGCAGGGGCAAAATGCAACTGAAAATGCAAGAAGCCGAGCATAACTTATGATCATGCAAAGAAAGCTGTAACGAAGCACACATGCAACAGTTTTAAGCTAGCATACACCAGACTACACTACAATGCAGAAAGGATGTAAGAGAATTATGCAATTCTCAATACGTCTCACTCGGAGGATACAATACCTGTGCGGCTCGTCCGGTTGCACCGGCCTCAAATGAACCGTACATACAATATCGTGCCTGAAAAGAAAACAAACTTAACAGGTACAATGTTGTTAGCAACATGCATGACAATGCAAACGAGACACGCATGGAAATGCAGATAAGACGACACGCATGCCAACGAAAATGTGACACGCATGCCAATGGAAATGAGGCACACATGCCGATAAAGATGGGGCACACATGCCCATGGAAATGAGACACGCATGCCGATGAAAGTGAGGCACACGTGCCAATGCAAATGAGGCACATGTGCCAATGGGAATGAGGCACACGTGCCTATGGAAATGAGGCACACGTGCCGATGAAAATGAGACACACGTGCCGATGAAAATGAGGCACACGTGCCAATGAAAATGAGGAGGCACACGTGCCGATGGAAATGAGGCACACGTGCCGATGAAAACGAGGCACACGTACCGATGGAAATGAGGCACACGTGCCTATGGGAACGATAAACGATGCAAGTGTGACACGCATGCCACACGGAATGGAAAATGATGCAAATGATGCAAATGAAACAAATGAGACACGCATGCCTCATAAGAATGCAAAATGATGTAAGTGTGACACATATGCCACACGGAATGTAAAATGATGCCAATGAGGTACGCGTGCCTCAAAGGAATGCAAGATCCAAGTGAGGTACGCATGCCTCACGGAGATGTAAAATGATGCCAATGAGGTACGCGTGCCTCAAAGGAATGCAAGATGCTGCCAATGAGGTACGCATGCCTCAAAGGATGCAAAATGCTGCCAATGAGGTACGCGTGCCTCAAAGGATGCAAAATGCTGCCAATGAGGTACGCGTGCCTCAAAGGATGCAAAATGCTGCCAATGAGATACGCGTGCCTCAAAGGATGCAAAATGAAGCCAATGAGGTACGCGTGCCTCAAAGGATGTAAAAATGAAGCCAATGAGGTACGCGTGCCTCAAAGGATGCAAAATGAAGCCAATGAAGTACGCGTGCCTCAAAGGATGCAAAATGAAGCCAAGTGTGACATGCATGCCACAAGGAATGTAAAACAATGCAAGTGTGACACGCATGCCACACGAAATATAAAACAATGCAAATGAACTCGAGTGCGCGACAACGCACATTTTTTTTTTTTTTGAAATGCATGATAATGAAAAATAAGGAGATGCACGACAATACAAATGATGTGTGAGGCAACGACAACACGAATGATGTGCGAGGCGACGTATGTATTGAGGTGCATGACAATGCATGACAACGCTTGTAATAAAATGCATGACAATGCATGAGGGATGTACATGACGGTGCGACGCAACGCACCAGACAACATGATGAATGCATGCAACACACGCGGGGCAACTTTTGAATCTTGTAAAAGGCAAAAGGATACAAAAGGATACAACATTGCATGAATTTGAGTGCCACGCACAAAAGACACGGTCCGAGGTCAAAACGGAAGGCGGTTGAGCGTCGGAGATGCACTTTTCTTGCACTTTCTCAATCTATGAAGACCAGAAACCACTCATATGGCCTAAACAAGGTTGTGGGAACACCACTGGCCAGAAGGGGAAGCCACTGGCTGTCCACCGGCTGCAAAATAATTCCATCGGCACAATATTCTGCCGGCCGGCACAAAATGTTGCCGACCGGCAAAAAGTTCCTGGATCGGGGCAGATTCGACATTTCACCATGGGTGTTTTAAAATAGGGTTCCAAACCCTATTCTATTCATTAGCCTCCGCCGAAAACAAACTCTCTCTCTCTCTCTAGAGTCTCTTTTCTTCCTCGTTTCCTTGTTTCTTCGCGTTCTCGCGCCTTTTTCGTCGTCGGATTCGCGATTACCTTCGCGTTTCGGACATTTACAACCGAACAAATCTTTGTTTCGGTGCGCCTTTTTCCGTTTCTACCTTTTTGGGGTTTGTTCCCCTCACTTTCCTCTCCATTTCCGTGCCTTTTCACATCCCAACCTTTCCGGTCATTTTCCACCCTCCTGGGAGTTGACTTTTCGGTTGACTCTTCGTATTCCGACCCGATTTTCATTCTCCGACCATTTTCTCATCACTCTTGTCATGGCCGACGACATTCCACACGGTGAGACTCCCCCGGATCATGAGATGGA
Source organism: Camellia lanceoleosa (assembly GCA_025200525.1). Lineage (NCBI taxonomy): Eukaryota > Viridiplantae > Streptophyta > Magnoliopsida > Ericales > Theaceae > Camellia > Camellia lanceoleosa. The sequence continues at coordinate 169,533 of JANUSC010000288.1, read as the reverse complement.
TCCCGGGGTTGAGCTCCTACCTTTGAGCGAGCGCCCGTTCGACCCGGCGACCTACCGGCCGGCGATTCATGTTCTGCCACCCGACGGATCGCGCGCTCAGAGTTTCGACATGGCGTTGGATCCCGAGCCTGCTACGTGAGCCTGCCTCCCACCTATCCTCCGGTGCTTTCCAGGTAACCTTCTTTCTCTGCTTTACTTTTTGCAATGTAGAATGCTTTAAACGCTAATTGCCATAATCGACATACTTTAATCGCTAGTGCCGATACATCGATACATCAGATATTGTAATCGATTACAAACGCGTTTGCAACTGATTATCTGTTTAAGACTGACGCATGCACACACACTGCACTAGCTTTAAACCACTCAAACACAGACACCCGATACCTGTCTGAATCTGAAAATATGCATGCATGCCACATTTGTACCGAGCCACACAAACACACTGACGCATCACATGTTGTAGTTCACTGTAAACACACCGGCACCCGGTATCTATTTGAATCTGAAAATATGCACATATGTAATATTGCGCTGATCTACACAAACACGCTGACGCATCATACGTTGTAGTTCATCAGAAGCACACCGCACCAGATTCGCTTTGAATCGAAAATATGTACGCATGCCACATTTACACTGAACCACTCAAACACGCTAACGCATCACACGTTGTAGTTCACTGTAAGCACACCGGCACTTGGTATCTGTTTGGATCTGAAAACATGTACGCATGCCACATTTGCACTGAACCATTGTTTCTTCAAAACTGTACATTTTATATTGCTTCGCAACTATTTGTTTGAAAACAGGGAGATTCCCATACCATCCGCAGGTATGGGAATACTGTCGCTCGTGAGTGGTACGCCAAACTTCCCGACGCAGTTCGCCATATTGTGGGCAGGCTGGCTTTGGCGCATTCTACAGAGGACTCTCCAGGCTTACTACATGCAGACCTCTCCTTGCCGCTCTGGTGGAGAGGTGGTGGGACACCATCGATTCATTTCACTTGTCTGTGACTGGGGACATGACAATGACCCCTTACGATTTCTCGATGCTCACAGGCATCGGGGTAGGGGGTGATCCGATCCCCTTTGACATTGATATAGACAAGTGGACTGTGGCTCAGGTCTACTTGCTCGGCGCGGCACCGCCTCTTGCGCGTCCCGGCTTTGTTCGATACTCCTGGTTTGAGGTGCAGTTCAGGGTCCAGCCCCTCCTTGTCGATGCAGCCCCGATGACCCCAGAGGCCGTGGAGAGATACGCACGCGGCTTCCTTATGTTCCTGTTTGGGACGACCATCTTCGCCGACCGGGCGAACACAAGGTTTCTCTCGCCGCCACAAGACTGTGGATGTCGTGACATTTTACATTATGATCGGGTGGCGCCGCCTAGCCACCTTTATGGGTATATGAGCTTGGGCTTCGTGGCAATGACAGCTTTCTGGGGTTATTTGGCGTGTTGGGAGGTACATTTTTTTTCGCTTTTCATTTCGTTCTATATTTTTCAGACTTACACACCGCATTAATAATGTAGTCTGCTTTACACTTGCTGTATACTGTACACACGGCACACACATACTCTGCTTTACACTGACTGTACACTGCTCACACTGTACACTCTGCACAATACACTGCACAACACACGACTCTGCTATTTCTGCCTTTATTCTGTATTCTGCTTTATCTGATAAATGCACTGGTATTTATCTTGCAGTTGTGGGTTTATGCCTACTTCCCTAGGCTCGCTCCCGTACCCGATGCAGAGACCCCTCTGGTTGTCCCTTTTTCGCGTCGCTTTGACGGGAGATGCACCCGGAGGCCGCGAGAGACATTTAGCTTCTTCCGCCGCTACTTTGACACTATCACCCCCGCAGAGGTATGTTTTACTTGCAGTTCATTTAAGCTTCGCCTTTCCACTGCAAATTTTGATAACAGTAGATAACAAACTGTATTTCAATTTCAGATCACCTGGCGGCCATGCGCTCCATCGCCTGATGATGCGAGATCGCTTGTTTGCCGATGAGACCTCGCTATCGGATTCTCGCCGAGGGCCCTGGCCGGGCTTGGTACTGGGTGAGCGCTTTGCGCTGCACCTAGGCTTACTGAGCAGATAGTCTCTGCACCTCCCGAGCACATGAGGGATACCGAGAGATTCATCGCCGACCGATGGCGGAGTACACCATTGGCCGGGAGGCGACGATTTCAGAGGCGAGGGCGACACTCGAGTACGTCCGACCTTTATCATGCGACCTCGAGGCGGGCGCCGAGTGGAGAGAGAGAGACGGCGGCGCCACGGGCCGGATTGGGAGCGGGCCGGAGGGGGAGCCGAGGAGGGCTCGAGTCCGTGGCGGTGGAGTTCACGGGGCGAGGGACCGTTGGCTCGCTTCCGCCGCTTTATGGACTTTCCGAGGGCAGGTGGTGGGCGACCTATCGATCCCTTCGCCTCCGCCGGCTAATCACGAGTTTGTCAGATCCCGACTTGCCTCCGTATGTATTATCGCATTTTTGCATACTATTTCATTTTAGTTTATTTGATATTCCACGTATCACCGATGCATCCGATACTTTTGCAGCGTCTTCCAGTATACCCGGTCATTGGAGATGAATGCCTCCATGATGGGGATGCTACAATGACATTCGACCTCCTAGCCCTTTACAAAGATTCCGTATGTTCTTTCCGACTACGCCTCAAACCATACACAACCGCTTACATAACTGATGCATAACACAACATCTCGATAAACCGCCACGCAGATTCGATACATCAGACTCACACATTGCATTCTCAGACCGATTCATCGCTTCACGAGATTCACATACACATCATATTCAGATCGATTCACTACCACAAGACTCACACAAGTACTCATACACCGTGATTCTCGACCGATTCACGGCTACGTGATTCACAGATCAGACTATACATTGCATTCTCGACGGATAAACCGCCACAAGATTGATGTATTCGCCTTTTATGCTTTTTCAGCCTTCCTTCCAGATTCCTCCGGTGGGTGGCGCTCTGGTTGGACCTCCCATTTCTACTCGGGATGGCAGAGTATATCCCCGCACCAAAGGAGGGCGCACTTACGTCGAGAGCAGCTCGGGGGCTCCAGTTCCAGATGACGAGTCTGAGGCAGAGACAGAGGCGGAGGAGACCGGTGATGGCTCGGGCTCGAGCTCAGACGGCGATGCCCCTGGTGGTGCCCCTGTTGATGACGCTCCTGGACCTTCGTCCAAGAAGAGGACCAGGACAGATTGACGGCCCCGGAGCTATTTTTGACATTTGATACAGATTTTTACTATTTTTCTTCCTTTTTGCATTTTCCCCTTTTGTTAGTGGTTAGGGTACTTTGTACTGCTGCATGCAGATTTTGTTTCCTTCGAAACTATGTACTTGAAAAGATGATATGAAATGAAACAAACTTTTTGTCTGAAAAAGTGTTTACATTTGTGTATATTTCATACCTTGCACTGTATTGCATCATATTACACCTCAAATGTAAATGATTTTGATCTGTTGTCTGAAAAATGAACACTTGTAAATTGAGCACTTGCACTATGATAATCGGATAACCAACCAACTGAAAGCAAACAAATCATACAAACCACTACTCAAACTGTATAATACAGCCCATACTTCATCAGATTGATCTCGATACGACCCATAATACAAGATTTTGGTTCATTCTGCACATAGCAAACCCTGAACAGATAGCCCAATCTAACAAGACGGACCACAAAACTGACACGGTTGCAGTTGAAACACACTCGGATGTCCCAAATTTTCTTTTTTCTTGCTTCAAGATGAATGTAGAGAATGGTACAGCATTCTGAGCACATACGATTTTTTTGAAATAAGGAAGGGTTTTCAACCGGGATGTCGAGCCGACCACAGAACACAACGAGACAGACTCAAACAAAGAAACAAAAGGTACACAACCTAACACAACGAAACATACTCAAAAAGACTCAAAGCAAGAATCGAGACCGACAAATCAAAAGACACGACACACGGACATGTTTACAAAAAGACCTCAAATCTCGAGGAGCCAATTCTCCTGTATTATCCCCACCCTTTCTGATTTGTGATACTCACATCACTCGGCCCTCATGCTTGGTTTTTCTCTCAAAACCCTTTTCTCACTTCTCTCTCTGCTTACACCTCTCTATTCTTTATTCTCTCATTTTTTTATCCCTCCCCAGGGTGGTTAATGGATGAATAGGAAGTCGTAGGTTCACATCCAGCACTGTTAGCTCGCGGCTATTTCTTCCAGTGGATAGAGTGCCTTTCTAGCAAGTATGTTGACGGGGGAAAGACAAAAGACCTGACTCAATTGTACCCCTAGTTCGTCACTTTGACCATTTTTTTTTGTTTTCTTCCTAAAACAAATTTTGACCAAAATGAGAGTTGGATTAACATACTTATTCGATTTTTGGATTTGAAAATCATGCGAATCGGGCTGTGAGCACTGAAAATTTTCCTTTTTGGGTCCAAACATGGTCCAATTTTGGAAAATGAAATAGTTTTCGAGAAAATAGTCAACTTCAGTAAAAATTTTCAAAAACTATTTTTGCAAACAATCAACGCTCAACGAGCGCGGAACTTACCCTCGAGATATGCAACCTCGGATCGGAGGCAATGGAAAATTGCCCCTGGCTTAAAGGGGGGATAAGGCAACGGAAAGTTGCCCCTGGTTTGGATGGCAACTCAGGGCAACTTATGGCAATGCATGGCAACGGAAAGTTGCCCCTTGTTTGGATGATGCCGCGGCATTTTGTAAGCCAGTCCTCGTTGACGACGATCGGATCCTCGGACGCGGAGGAGGCGAAGACGGTTTGAATCAATATATGGACATAGTCACCTGGAAGGCATTGGTGGTTGGACTTCAAGAGGAAGCTGGTCACATAATTCCAGGTTGCCGCAATCGAGACATTGGATTTGGAGGAGGCAAAAGTGATCAAAACCATGACATGGACTGAGACGCTATGGAAGTTGCGGGCTGGACTTCAAGATGAAGTTGCCTACGATCCCAAACATGGGAATCAAGCCTCACGAGTTCGATTAAGGTACACTCGGGTATTTTAACCTTCACCGCTTAGGCTCTAACTTTTGCCAAGGTGCCCAATGCGGTTTTTGACCTTAAGTAGCTATGTTTTTCTTCTTCTTTCTCTTTATTCTTTTCTTTTGCATTTTCATTTCTTTTCTTTCTTTTCTTTTGCTATTCTTTGTTCTTTTCTTTTCTTTTTCTTTTCTTTTTTCTTTGCTCTAACTTTTGCCTGGATTGCCCTTTCAGGTTTTCGGCCCAACGAGCCTCTCAAAGGGTAAAAGTGTAGCAAGCCCATGCCAAATGGTTTTGAGATTGAAGCCTTTCTGTGTCCAGGAGAATGACCATTGTGTTGATTTGCAGAAAAGTCCATCACGGTTACTTCATGAGCCTTGCCTGGTGGGATCTGATCTCCTTGATCTGGCTTTGGTGCCTCTTGCTCGAGGGCCGCCTCAAAATGGGCCACACAGGCGTTTCATGGCACTAAATGTTTTGAACGGATTCCAGTTTACAACAGATAAATTGAATCTTGAGGCTGAGAGCGATCTTAGGCTGCACAATCTCAAGAGCGATTCCACACAAGTCTTCGCAAGACCGCGCAAGACAATTTGTTTTTGAAAGTTTTTAGGAAAGCGACAAATCATTCGTGCTGAAGATAGTGTGGAACCAGTCTGGATTAAACCAGGATCCTTCTCAGTACTCACGCCGACAAGCATGATTTCATTCATTAAAAGCTTAGCACGCCTCTTTTTTTCTCAAAATGATCAAAATTTTACAAAACCCGAGGAATTACTTCCTCTACGTTTTCATCACCGTAGTGTTCGAAAAGGGGTTTTATGAAAAGCTTAGGTCATTACAACGATGTTTAAGGCACAAGAGAGTAGGTGGTATGTACTGTCGTTCCATTCACATCCTCTGGCACGGCTGACTCAAATAGCAACAAGTACGGAAATGTGATAGCCGCGGCTGTTTCATTCAGATGCCCTGATTGTGACTGGCTCCTCAACCAAGACAGACTCAAAAGGAAAAACAAAAGGATAATTACAAAACGGTGTTCAAGGCAACAACCTTGGAATCACCTGGTATTCTATACAAGAGGGACTGACTCATTACAACAAGACAGACCCTGTAACCAAAAAGACTGACTCAATACAATGAGACAGACTCAAAACAAAACAAAAGACTGACTCGACACCCAAGTCAGAATTTACAAAATTAACATTGACAGATGCTCAAAAATGCGTGCCAAACACCACATCCAAAAATGTGCCAGCATCGCCCACAGTGTTCACCTTCTGATTACATACTCGCAGTATCTGTGTCCTCAAAATCCAACAACTGGGTGGTGACGGACTTTGCTGATGTGGGGGGGAGGATAACCTCGTTGTCAATCAAATCTTGCACCTTATGATGGAGGCGGAAACAATTGTCGGTGGCATAGCCTATCTGCTGGTGGTACGCACAGTACTGAGCAGGGTGATGAGTAGCAGGGAGATTCTTTGGGAGAGGCCGAGGCTCCAGGGGTTTAAGGTGTCCCCTCTCGGCAAGGATTTGAAGTGCCTTAGACAATGGCATGTAGAGGGCATGGAAGACCCTGCGCCCCAAGGTACTTTGAGCTCGAGCACTCTTGCTAGATGCACTAGCGAACGGATCGGCAGTGGGCCTTGGATTTCGATCCTTTCCGGATGCAAGGTTGGGAGTGGAAGAACTGTTTTGGCATGACGGGCCTATCCAGTTCTCTAATTGATCGAATTGCCTCAAAGTGAGGGGAAAGCATCCTCCACAGCTTTTGACACAACTGCAGATATCTGTTGCTTGTTCATCCCCCCGGCTTTCAAAGCCTCTATCGCCTACAAAGCTTGTTCGATAGGGTCAAGATTCCGCCTTCATCTTACCTTTTGTCTCGCCTCACCTGATCTAGAATTTGGTTTGATGCTGCTGCCATAGCCGAGGCCATCTCCGGTTGGCTGAGTTCAATTACTACCCGTCCCAATAGAGGGGGCTCCTGGGGTATAAAGCCTCCGGCATATGGTGCGGTTGGTGGCGAGGCAGACATCCCATAGGCGAGATCCGCCACAGATCTTTGAAGATCACCTATCATTCCCATTAGTTCAAATGTAGTAGGCTCGCGAGCCTGATATAGTTGAGAGGTCCAAACTAGGTGGGCGGCAGGCGACCTGGGTGAATGTGGCAGATCAATATCAGCCTCACCTTGCGGGTGATTCTTGACTCAACGCGTCATTATGACCACGATCTCTTCAATTTCATGCTAAGCCCCGCCAAAGAAGGAGAAGACACTAGCCGTTTCCGATTAACTCTTCAATCTCGAATCAAACGGAAAACAAGCAAGATTTCAAAGCCAAACAGATCAAACACGGTGTAGCCGAACAATCGCACTCTACTATCGATCATCGTTTCGTAATCACTGTTCAAAACTGAACTGATACCCGCAGACATAACTGATTCTCAACAATACTGATACTAGTGCCCTCGGGCCTGATGCTCAAACTTGCAAACTGGTATATGCATTCCCCTGCAGAGATACACTCTAAAAGCACATAGCAGATAAATGAGAGCCAATACACCCCTATGTTGGGGTAGGGTTTCCTTGTCCTATTTTGTCAGGAGCTAGGGTTTCACTACGCATACAGCGGCTTCAAACAACCTATATCGGGTAAGCAACCTGTCCTAGTTTGGAATGGTCACTATGGATCCGAATATGCACTAGGTCGAATGGTCAAAAAGGGTGCCCCGGTAAAACCGGGGTTTGTGTTCCCATACTGGCAGAGCCCGGAACCGGCAAGCCTTATGGACATGCCTTGGCAAGACAAGCCTCCAAAGAAACCGCCAGAATAGCAGATGGCCAACACGGTGTCCTAGGTGCACCAATGCACATGCAATGCAAAGAGACACATAAATGAAATCAAAACAGATATCACGAAGTTCGAGTCAAGCTTCTAAAATCCCAAAGAGTCGCCAGAAATCAGAATAAATACCATGAGGACCTCGATGCTACGCTGACTCCCTTTTTTGTTTGTTGCGGTTCGTAATCTGAACCAAAGAGTCCAACTCTGGCAAATCGTTTTGAGAAAAAAACAGATTTTGAAAAGAAGTGCCAAACATGGACTGCTTTGCCAGATATAGAGTCGCCACCTAAATATTTTTAAAATGGGAAATTTAGGAAACCCTGACTCGGTGCCGAAGGCCACGTGTCGGTCATCACCAAAGTTTCCTTGGCTCGGGAGCTTGGGTACGATCGGGGAAGGTCAGCTATGAGCACCCCCTTTCGCCCGGTCCGAAGACTGGCCTCTACTAACCGTGATATCCAATTTTGAAAACGTTATGTGTTCTCGTTCCAATTATTAGCCTAGAATTACTATGTTATGCGCACAGCAAACAAGTATAGACTAGATTGCCTAATTTGGAAATAAGCATTGCATATCCATTCATTTTGAAAGCGCTTCGGAATTTGCTACTCGCAAGTAGGCTAAAACACGGATTTCAACGAGTTTTTCCAACTCAAGCAATCCAACCTCCACCCACAGGCATTCAATCAGTTTTATCTTATATAAGCATTTAGCCACATGGTAATCATGCTGTCATGTTAACATTCACACGCATGCGATATGCTAAAGCATAAATACTTACATCGTACTGTACAAAACAATAAACTAGTTAGTAATCATGCATGCCCTAGTTCATGTTAGAGTAGCTAATGCAACACATACAGAGATGCAGTTTAGGATAGGCTCGGCTAATCCTAAAATGGCATGTGAAATGCAATCATTCGGTGCACGTATTCAAGTTAGATTTAAAGATACAATGCGGTTTGTGTGATGTACCGAGCCCGGTGCATGTAAGACAAATGTATGGATGCATGCAGGCATTGCATAAGGTATGCTAAAATAAACATGCCCTAATCTACCATCGTAAGCGGGAAAATAAAAGGGAAGAAAGAAGTGGGGGTTGGAAGACATGCACACCACTCATACACGCTTATTACAGATTTGCCCTCGCCCGGAGGGGCCAAAAGAATATACAAATTAATTAACTACGCAAGCTAATTAAATATTACAGATCAATTAAATTAACTAAACGAATTAATCAATCTAATTAAAACAGTAAAGCCCTCGAAGCGGGTCGATGCGCAAGATCCTCGGGACTTGCTCTAATCGCGACCGCCATGCATAGTCTCATTGCTTTCCCTACTTTGCTCCTCTGAAGACTGCCAAAGTCTCAGGAATGCCTCTCAGGATACTGGGGGATCCCACTGGCTAAATAGAATGACCACCGGGACTAAGATGTGGCCATCGGCACAAAATGAACCCATCGGCTGATGACTTACTGCCGGCCTGCACAAAATGTTGCCGGTCGGCAAACAATACCTGCAGAACCTGCAACTCACAGCAGCAGAGGGAAAAACTTGCATGGCAATACAATTCAAGTAATGTATGCATCAATCATGCCCCCTATCATGTTTGCGACTCAAAGGGGTATGTGCCTCGATTCTCGGGCCACCAATCACACATTTCCATGCATGATGGCCTAAAGAATCAAGTGTGCACTTTCATGTCAAATGAAATGCAAACCAATCAAACAAAACAAGGCCCAATTCTTATCATCAAATCAAGGAACAAGGCATGCATGCAAGATGCAATGCAACCTAGGCATGCAAGCTAAGGATGCAACATGGCATGACAAGGCACTTGTGCAAGCATACTAGCAAACATGAGGTAAGCATGCAACCAAGCAAATGATGGTCTTAAACATGATCTAGGTAACTCTAATTAGGCCTAAAATCAGTGGCCAAAACCAAGGAAATGAAGGCCAAAATGCACACACACATGCATGCAATCACGGTCCAACACCTTAAGCATAAACAAGGCAACTCTTAAGCACACTTAAAGAGACCAAACAATAGACAATTAGCATGCAACACAAGCTCTGAAATTACACAAAATAGAGGTGCCAAACCAACTAATTCAAGCAAGTAAAGCATGCAAATGGCCCAAGTACTTGAGGCAAGCCAAGAGGCTTAAACCAAGGTCAAACCCACCAAGCCTCACAAGGCTAAGGGGACTCAAAACAGGTCAAAGGCAGACCTAAACAACACCCAAGGAACTCCTAGATGGCATCTAAATGGCTCAAGTCCAAAGGCATGCACAAATGCACTTTCAAGGAGCATACAACACAAGCTCATAAGGCGTTAAAGAGGCATGCAAGGCAAGCATACAAACATGTTAAAGGGGCTGAAATAACATGAAAAATGACTCCAATCCACTAAATCAAAGCAAACAAAGCATGCTATACACTTACATACTTAAGGCCAACAAGCCCAAAAATGCAAAGAGGCTATATAATGCATGCTAGGGTCGACTCAAACAACCTAAGACATACCTAAAGCATGGCAAAATAAGCACAAAAGGTTCACAAATCTAAGCCTAAAACAAGCTAAAACAAAGGCACATAACCTAAGGCATATTAAGGCAATCACAAGGCATTACAAGGTAGGTATGCAAGGCATGCATGGTACACCAAAACCAACTTAAAACCATGTTATATTATGGAAATATAAGCATGAAAAACAGTCATGGCATGCTCAACACACACTCAAACATAAGCTCCCTTAAGAGACCAAAAATGGTCCCTTTCAAGGACAACAAGGACAGGGGGTGGCCCTCCCCTTTTGGAGACTTCAAGGAACCATCCCCACCACTGAAATCCCTCAAGATTTCAGTGGTGAAGAGGCCCAAACACCAAAGTCTCGAAACTTGCACAAAATAGCACAAAAATGGGGCCTTTCAAGGCCTAAGGGTGGTCAAACACACCCAAACCACAAAACACTCTTAACAAACAATCAAGAGGGCCTAAAAACAGAACTTTTTTATGTTATACACTAAACACAAAAACAGCTCTAAGATAGGTAGAAATATGATGCAAAAATGGGGTAAAAAGGACTAGTTTCTTACCCTTGAAGCCTTTCTTCAACAATGGTGGTCTTGTTGCCTCCTTAAGCTTCAATCCAGTCAAAAATAGCAAGAACAAGCCCTTAGAACCTCAGTAGCCCAAGGAAGGTGAAGCACTAGGTGTTTGTGTGCAATAGTATGGACTAAAACACACACAAGAGTAATATAGAGATAGGATGTCCATTGAACCCTAACCCTAAAACCAAAGCTTCCTCTGTATTTTCTAAGCAAAAAGCTCTAATTTTTCTAACCCTTGAGCAAAGGAGAGGAGGGCTCCTCTTATAGAGGAGCCAATCATGTAAACTTACAATGTAAGCTAACAAGAGGGGCATCCCTCCATACACGTGTATGAAGGGGAAGCAAATGCCAGCCAACTATTTCAAAATATCTCCAAAAGCAGCTGAACAGTAGTCGGCCGGCCAAAAATGTCATTTTGACAAAATTGACTGCCGACCGGCAACAAAGAGTGCCGACCGGCAACATACATTGCCGGTGGCAAGAAAAACCAGCCGGTGGCCTCTAGCCACTGCCGGTGGTGTATGGGGATGCCTCACAAGGCATTCTCTACCCCTCCAAGGCAGAACACAAGTGTGTGGTGCAAAACCAGACACAAAACGGTCGAGTTCGGAGATCCTAAGACAAGGCGCGTAGCCGAGAACTCCGGGAACTCCAAACGAACACAAACATGGATAATCATCGAGTGTTCAAACGGTGACGTCCAAGTCTTGAGGACGGTCAAAAATGGGGTGTCTACAGCCGCGTGTTCTACTCTAAATCAGTGTGGGCTGTGTGTTCAGAGAATTAATGTTTGGGCTGTGTGTTCAAATCGCAATCAGTGTGTGCTGCGTGTTCACCTTCAATTTGGGCTGCGTGTTCATCTCAAATGTTAGAGCTGTGTGTTCTACTCTCAATCAGTGTGGGCTGTGTGTTCACCATCAATTTGGGCTGTGTGTTCAGAGAATTAATGTTTGGGCTGTGTGTTCAAATCCCAATCAGTGTGTGCCATGTGTTCACCATCAATTTGAGCTGTGCGTTCAGAAAATCAGAGTTTGGGCTATGTGTTCTACTCTCAATCAGTGTGGGCTGTGTGTTCACTATCAATTTGGGCTGTGTGTTCAAAGAATTAATGTTTGGGCTGTGTGTTCAAATCCCAATCTGTATGTGCCGTGTGTTCACCGTCAATCCAAGCTATGTGTTCAGAAAATCAGAGTTTGGGCTGCGTGTTCTACTCTTAGTCAGTGTGTGCTGTGTGTTCACCTTCAAATTCGGGCTGTGTGTTCGACAAATCAGTGTTTGCGCTGTGTGTTCACTTCTTAATTAATGTGTGCCGTGCGTTCACAATCAATTAATGAGCCGAGTGTTCAGAAATTCAAGTGTTTAAGCCACATGTTCAGGATGCAAACAAAGTACTATGTCATAAGCTAAACTGTGTGTTCAAGCATGGCAAAGGCACGAAATGCACGAAAAATGCAGAACATGAAGTAAAATACCTCTTGGGCCTCATAGGAGAGGTGATGCTCTGGCTCTCGCAGAAGTAGCTCTCCGGGTGCTCGATCACTAAAGTCAGTGAAGTGACGAAAAACGGCCCGCGGAAGAACGTGTGCCGGCGGGCCGTACTCTCGGGAATGAAAGGTCGAACCCTCGGAGGCAGAGTCATGACATCAAAATCATCCCCGGCACCCGGAGGGCCTCCACCATGAGGAAAATTACCTGCCATTTCGGAAAATCTGCAAAAGGAGCAAAAATGAGCCAAAATTGGAAAAAGTCAACAAAAGTCAACTCTCGAGAAATGGAAAAGTCGACAAAAGTCAACCCCCGAGAAAATCTTCCAAATATTGAGACAAACTTACCTCAAGTGGTGAAAATGAGAAAAGAAGCACCGAAATCAAAATTTAATCGGTTCAAAGTGCTTGAAACTGAATGTTTTCGCAAAAACAACTTGCGTGGGGCGTTGGAAAACGCGTATAGAGCTCAGATCTAAGGGAGAAAATGGTTTGGGAAGAAAGAGGAGAAGATTTCGTGGCTGAGGTTATGAGCTCAAAGTGTTTGGGTGAGAGAATATAAAGAAAAGAAGGTGAAAAGACCAATTTGCCTGATTTGGTTTGCCGGTGTGGCGGCCACCTTTTCTGGCTGGCCGGCCATTCTCTTTTTGAAAAGTGGTCGGTGGCCTCCCCTTGGGAAAATAACTGGCCGGTGGTATCCCCCACATGCTCACCTAGCTCTCTGCAAATTTTGAGGAAGATTGGAGTTCCCGGGACCTGAGAAAGTTCAAGAAAAGTGCACTTTCTGTCGCGAAATTGCTCCGCCGAAACTTCAGCTTCAAGTTCTGACATGTGTCTCATCATTATTCGTCGAAATCAAAATGTATCCTTTTTGAATGTGTTGTAACCCCTTCGGGAAGTGAACCGGAGGCCGCGATCGAGTCGTCTTCGCCGAAACGCGCGTTTCCTTGCTCGTTATTTCGTAACAAACGGGCACCTTGATTTATGCTCGTTTTGCACTATCATGCACATAACTTGCATTCTCATGAGCATACTTGCACTATTATGCACATTTCTTGATATTGCCATACCTCTGTGCTTGAGCATGCGTTGTCACGCACGTTCCTTTCTCGCATTACGATGCATTCACTCGCCGGCACTGCGTGTGTCAAACTTTCGGTATCACATTGAATATATGTTGTTAGATATGTTGTGCTTGTTGAGTTTCTTTCTTTGGCAAGCACGATATTGTATGTACGGTTCAATTGAAGCTGGTGCGACCAGACGAATCGCGTAAGTATCGTATCCTCTCCGTGTGAGACGCGACGAGAATTGGACAATTCTCCGCATTCTTAACTGCATGAAATGTAGTTGTTGCTTTGCATTCTTGCTTAAAACCATTGCATCTATTTGCGAATACTTCCTTCATTACAGCTTACTGCATTTGAATGATCATTAAGTTACATCTGGCTCCGTGCATATCGCTTTGCATTTTGCCCCCTTTGCCTGCGGGTACGCCTGCGGGCATATCTCTATTCATCTTGTATGATTGTCTAAGTCTTCGGCCTTGTCAAAAATGGGTCGTCTCTGGGCTTTGACATTCACTCCTGTCACTTATGACTTCCGAGTTCTGTCAAAGAGGGGCAACTGTAGACACCCCATTTTTGACCGACCTTAAGACTTAGACATCACCACTTGAGTGCTTGGTGATGTTGCGTATTGTGCTCGTTCAGAAGTCTTAGAGTCACGGCCGTGAGCCCTGCCCCCGGACTTCCGAACCCTCTTCTGTGCCTTGCCTCGGTTTGCGAACCAGACTTGATTTTCTTTGTTTCTTTTCCTAAGGGGAGGGAGAGGTCTAGTAGATCATCTCTCAGTGGCCATGGGCTACATTTTGTGGCTGTAAGCCTTTTTGCCCATTTCGGAGCCTGGTTCCCGGTTTTCGGAGCCATCGGGCCGTGTGCCCCGGTTCGGGACTGCCTAACTATCTCCGATTGCTCCGGTTTTTGGCATGCATCCTATTTACTCCCTTTCGAAGGACACTGTGGTCTGAGAGACCAACTTCGTGGTCGAACGCCACTTTCGGTGCTTAACAGTCAGTTTTCAAGGCCTCGGACTGCGCGTTTCTGCCCCGAAACCTTTATTTTGCATCGGTTTTTGTTCATTTTTGGCAGGTACCTCTGTTTCATCACCAGGAAGGTCACAAAAGAGTGGGAGGCCAGCAATTGTTTCAGCAACCAGTTATATTCCTCCGGTGCCCTTCGACGCCAGTTTTTCTCACTTCCAAGCCAATGTTGACCACCCTAGGGTCACTTTCTTCAATCCTAACCCCTATATTTGTGTTGTACACACATGGGAGGACACAAATATTATATGGCTGGCCATTAATTCTACTTGAACCTTTTGAACCCCTCCTAAAAATGGCCTATTCTCTCTCCTGTTTTACAGTTGCCAATTTTGAACCACAGGATTGTGTTGAGGGCACCTGGGAGGACACCAATTTGTGGTGGCCGGCCAGAAAATCTTTTTGACCATTTTGACCCTTGGCCGGCCGGCCACCTGCAACTCTGAAAATTGGCCGGCCATGATCCTTGCAGTGTGTATATTACAGCTGTATATCTTTTTTCCCTCCAAAACCTGTATCCGGAGGGAACTTTTTTGGAGGGAAAACTTGGAGTGATTTCTCTTCACTTTTTCCCTCCATTTCTCCCCCATTTTTGTCTACATAACAGAGCCTCCAGCTCTGGCTTGAAGGTTGAAAAAATTTGCCTTAAGCCTTGTATACACATCTCCCTCTATCTCTCTTTTTGAAGCTCAAGCATCCAAGTCCTACACCTCATTTCTTCATCACCACCAAGCACCACCACCACTACTCCATTTCCAGTAGCTTGGAGAGCTTTCCAGTAGCTAGGAGGCATCACTTCTCAAGCCAAGAAGCATCCAAGGGGTAGTCTTCAAGGGTAAGCATCATTTCCCCTCTTTTGAACTCAATTTTGCAACATTTTTCTAGCCTCTTTGCTTGCTGTTTTGAGCTCCGACCAAAATTGAAAAGGTCATCTTTTTGAGCTCATTTTCTTGTTTCATTAAGGGCTCAACACTATTTGATCCCCCCATGTTGCACTTGCTTCAATACCCTCTTGAATGCCATTTTCTTGCATGATATTCTTAGCTTGTGTGTGATCCGTTTTGGGGCATGATGTAAACTGTAAATAGGCCTATTTTGAGCCCCTCTTCAACATTGAAGAAGGGCTCAACACTGTTGGGAACCTCCATATATCACTTGCCATTGTACCCCTCTTTGGTCCCCATTTTTGCATGTTTTGTTAGGTTGTCTTGCTTCTGTTTTTCGGCCATGATCAGAACTGAAAGTGGCCATATTTTGACCCCCTTGTCATGCTTCATTCAGGGTCTTTGGTTGTTTGATGAATATTTTGTATACTTTGTGTTATAGCCTTCTTGTGGCCTTAATCTTGCATTGCATTTTGAGCATGTTTTTACACTGATTTGGACTTGATCATCTACTGTAAAATTCTATATTTTGGGACTCTATTCAACATTGTTGAAGGTCCCTTACTTGTTTGAGACCCCATATATCAGTTACTTCTTTGCCCCTTTGTTGGCCCATTTCTTGCATGAATTGTTTTCCATACTTGTATCTGTTTTTGGGGCTCTTCATCTACTGAAAAACATCATATTTTTGGTCCCTCTTCAGTGTTGAAGAAGGGTCTTTTTCTGTTTGGGCTTTTCATCTACCACTTGCCTTATTGCCTCCCTTGCGGAGCCATTTTTGTATGCTATTTTAGCCCTACTTGTGCTTGCTTTTTGGCCATGCTTTATACTGTAAAAATGCTATTCTTGGGGCTTCCTTGCTTCTTCTTTTACACTTCATATTCAAATCATGCATGCATTGCATAGCTATAGGCCATTTCATGTGCTTAATTCCATGTTTCGGGAGAGATTCCATGCATCGGGTGTCATTTCGCCTTGTTTCGGGGCTGTTTTGCCCCTCATTTTGCTACTGATTTTTGCATGTTTTCATATCATATTCCATGTCTTTGCCATGTCTCATTAGAGTGGCATTCCGTGCCGTAGGTTCGGTCCTCGATTTGCGTGCACGCGTGCACGCATCTCGAGTTGTCTCATTTTCATCTGATGGCCTCCTATGTGAGTGTGGCTGAGGCTCTCTCATGTTGGTGTAAGCCCATTATTGCATTGCATATGCCATTTTCATCCATAGCATTGTGTATGCTCGGTTGTGTATCACCTCGTGTAGCGTGTATGCCATTCCATAACATTGTGTATGTTATGATTGTATCTTAGTTGCATTTCACGCATATCATGCATATTGCATCGTGTTCGGGATAGGAGTTAGCAAGACGCAGGCGTCATCTCAATTCCCAAGTCACTGACACTCCGGATTATCCATGATGGAGTTAGGTTTTGTTGTAGTGTTCATATGCATTCATTCTATATTGAGTTGTGCAATTCGGCTCATCGGCCATCATGCATCGAGATACATGATTGGTGGTACGAGGATCGAGACATGCATACATTTGTAAAAATACATTGCTATGCCCCTTTCCTGCTCTCTGTTGCAGCATATCAAGAATCAGCGATCTTCCGAGGCTTGGCACACTTTTCAAGAATCATTGTAAAACAGAGGCTAATTGGGGCATTCCAGTGGATTTCCGAGCAAAGGCATCCGGGCATGCATCATTCATCAGAATCAAGGCAGTCCCTGGCTTGCATGCCAGTTTTACAACTTTCTTATTTAATTTGTTAATTAATTAGAAATTTGTACATTATTTGGACTGTATCATTTGGACTGTATTATTCTTTCATTCGGGACTGTATATTTATTCGGACCCTCTGTGTGCGGGCATAATTGTAATAAGTGTGGGTGAGTGTGATGTATGTCTTCCAACCCCACATCTTTCTTCCCTTTTATTTACCTGCTTATGATGGTTAGATTAGGGCATGTTTCAATTAGCATACAGTATGATAGCATGTTTGTATTCATTCATCTATCTTGCATGCACCGGGCTCGGCGCATCATACTAACTGCATTTGTATTTCAATTCCAAGTTGAATACATGTTAGATGTAGCATTCCATATGCCATGTTTAGAATAGCCGAGCCTGCTATAGTTTGCATTTTTGCATGTGTTGCATTAGGCATTGCTGTATAATTAGGATCATGGATGATTTCTAATCAGTTTCTGTTTTGGCTTGGAGTACTCGGTGAGTTTTATGCTTTAGCATCCTTGCATGCGTGTGAGTGACTGCCATGAATAGCATGCTTACCATGAGGCTACGTGCTTATGTGATATAACTGCCTTGAATGCCTGTGGGTGGAGGTTGTGTTATTTGGATTGGAACAATTCATCAAATGTTTGTTTTAAGCCCACTAGACAGTGGCAAAATCATGTTTTTTCTAAGCCCACCCGAGGGTGGCAAAATCTGCATTTTAAGCCTACCTGCGGGTAGCAAACCATCTTTCAAAAACAAACATGAAATGTTTCGTTCCAATTTAGGCGACTCAGTCTATACTTGTATGCTGTGCGCATCACATAGTAACCTAGGCTAATAACCGGAATAAGAACGCACAATGTTTTCAAAATCTGATATCATGGTTAGTAGATTTGGTCTTTGATCGGCGGCGGGATGCTCACGAAGTGACCTTCCCCAATCGTACCCAAGTTCCCGAGCCGAGGCAACTTTGGTGATGACGGACACGTTGCCTTTGGCACCGAGTCAGGGTTTCCTAAATTTCCCATAAAAAAACATTTAGGTGGCGACTCTGTATCTGGCAAAGCAGTCCATGTTTGGCACTTCTTTCAAAAATCAGTTTTCTCAAAACGATTTGCCGAATTTGGACTCTTTAGTTCAAGATTAAGAACCGTGACATTTGAGTCCTTGAACTGTAGTGACCCCAATATGAACGGAACGGGACTTAACCCTCCCGGGGCATTCGGGGACGTCTACAGTGAGAGAGAACTTTGAAATTAACAACACAAGTTCATTATTCTACTAGATTTCAATCTGTAATACAAATTTCGAATGCAAAGAGAAAACCCTTACCTTCAAGCTCTAGGTTTTTATAAATTTCAAATTCATAATACAAATATCAAATGCAAAATTCTTAAATTAAAACCAAGAGAAAGAGAGAGAGTCTTTACCTTCAAACTCTAGGGTTTTCGAAGGAAGTAAAAGAAAGAGATGAAAATAGATGAGTGCAAACTGCAAATAAAAATATAAATTTTGGATCTACAATACCTTGAGAGGTACTGATTGAACGTTGAATACTTTTAAACCTTTGAAAAAGGTGATATCCATGTACTGACTGAGATTGATGGTAGATCAGGAGAGAGTGGGCGGCGATGTCGACTTAGTGAAGGTGGAGTAACAAGCTGATGCCGGCGGAGTGAACTCGTAGATGGAAGATAGCGAGTGTAGGTTGCTTTTCATGCTTCTTTCGGATACGATAGCCCTACAATTCGGACTCCCATGGTTTTGAATCTGATTTCACAAGTGCAATGTGAAATAGACAAACACAAATGAGTCCAAATTCGACAAATCTTTTGGAAAATCAATTTTGAATCAAAATGCCAAAAATGGACCGCTTTGCCAGATTACAGAGTCAACACCTAAATATTTTTGGACAATTTAGGAAACCCAAGACTCTTGGCAAAGGCCACTTATCCGTCATCACCAAAATGTCTTGGCTCGGGAACTTAGGTATGAGAGGGGAATGACATCAATTGAGCATCCCACTCACTCGATCAAAGATCAGCCTCTACTAATCATGATGTGATTCTTATGTATAGTATATGCTCTTATTCTGATTTTTAGGCTATTCTTACTATGTGTTGCACACAAATATAGACTAATTCGCCCACTTTGGAATACTTCGATTTCATGTTTGTTTGAAAAGTATTTTGAATATGTACCACTCAAAAAAGTGATCCCATATGTACATTTGATCAAACTATCCCAATTTGAGCAATTAGCCTTCATCCACAGGCATTCAAATAGGTATATCACTTAAGCACTTAGTTTCATGGTATTTATGCTTGATATGGCAACAATCACATGCATGCAACATGTTAAAGCGAAAATGCTCACCTAGTACTCAATCGAGGCAAGCCAAAAGAAGAAAAATAGTTAGAAAAAATGCATGATCCTAACGATGTAAAATGACTAATGTAGCACAAACAAAATGCAATTAAGAGGCTCAGCTACTAGTATGACAGTGAATCATTTTCATAGTATGCAGTTAAGCACATTTTCTTGGATAAGAAACAACCACAAAGTTAGAATGATGCGTCGAGCCAAATGTATGCGAAAATGGATATAGTAAGCATGGTCATGATATGCAAAATATAAAACATGATGCTACCATTATAAGTGGATAAATAAAAGGGAGAAAGAAATAGGGTTGGAAGACATACCCAATAGTAAAATTTTGCCCTCATGCAAGAAGGTCCGAATAAATGTCCTAATACTAATTATTATAATACAAAATAAATGAATTAACTACACTAACTAATAATTAATTACAACACAAAATTAATTAACTAAGCAACTAACTATTACAAATTCAAAGGAATTGGCTAATTAATTACAATGTGGTAACTAATCTAAGAGCAATTCACACATGAACGCCTCTGTTGTCCTATTTGAACTATTTTGTTCGTAGTTAGAAAATAAATCTTTTTTTGCCCCAGCTTCTGCTCTATTTTGCCATAAAAATGGTACTGCTTGGTAAAAATGAGGTGGCCGGCCAGCCAAGGAAAGTGGTCTGCTGGATTCAAAGGCGACCGGCTGGCTGGCCACTAATTTTGATACTACCCTACTGCGTTAGAAAAGAAACAGAGCAGAAACAGAGTGTTTCCAAGAGATGTTTATGTCACAACCGAAACCCGCCCCTATAGGTTTAACGTCGCAACCGGCCAGTAATCCTTGGATTACCAAAGGCCTCTGAATAGAATAACTTATAATTAGGGGCTGCGGAAACGAATAAAGAAACATACACAGTACATTGAGCTATGTAGACATACATGAGATAGATAAGTTTTAAACTTATATAATGTCAAACTTCCATAAAACTTAGATCACAATACATATAATGTCATGAGGGACTTAACCTAGCATACAGACAAGCAAAAACAAACAACAAAACATCCAACAAGTTCACAAAACCTAACTTCTCAAAAAAGAACCTCCCCAGGGAGGCACAGTGGTTGGCTGACTCAAAACACTCCAATTAGCAACTTAGGCCTGGTCACGCGCACCTACATACATAATATAAATAGCGAGCGAAAACCCAGTGAATAATAACAAAGTAAAGGATTTAAATTAATAATGTCCATAACAAATTCAGAAATCAGAATTCATATCCAAGACAGATTTATATTCATATTCTTGTTCAAACTACATACAAAAATCAAAGTTCATGCTTCATTGTACATGGTACATCCATTAGAGCTATCGTGCTTGTCAATTCCATAAAAAACCTCCGGTATCGGGAAACTTATAACGTACTTGAGCCACGGTATTCCAATCCCAGGGAACGAGTCTTGAGACCACGGTATAATTACCCCCGGGAAAAGGCCATAAGACCATTGCATTATTACTCCCAGGCAAGGGCTTTATGCTAAAGATGCCATGAATACGTTTCAAAAACTTGGGCAATCATTCATTGGACAGAATATAACATTTCATAAAATAGAGCATTTCTTTTCATATCATATCATATAAGAAATTACTTAAACGTAAACATATCTTTACAAAGTTATTGCTGACAAATGGCTCCACTTGCAGAACACACAAATCAAATAACTAGTGGCGCGTGACATACACACACACATAATAGAAACACATAATGAAACACACTCTCAGTTTGGTACTTATCTTCTTTCGTTACGCTCTTAGTGTGTTTCTAAATCTTAACCTCGTATTGAGTCTTAATCATGGTCTACGAATGCCTAGGATGCAATGTGGATGCCAAAACATACTTTACAACTCTTAACAAAACTTGATGAAAACAGGGGTCAAGCTCGAGCACAACTTCCTTCGCTCGAGTGATCTGCAAACCCAGAAAAGTATTGGTTGTGTGAATTCCCCACTCGATGGCCGCTCGATGGTCGCTCGAGTGCGAGACTGAGGTCCCCACTTGAATGCAACTTCTGCTGCTCGAGTGGTCTACAAAATGTGTAGACTTCTGGGAGCTTGCATTTCTCGCTTGAGCAAAATTATGGTCGCTCGAGCGGAAGTGCAAGATCACAGAATGGTTGCTTGAGCGCAGCTTCCGCCGCTCGAGCAGAAGTGTAGGATTTGTAATTTCCAGATTGCACTCCCAAGCTCCAAACTCGAATCACACACTTTTAAACTCATCTTTTTGGGCCAAAACTCCAAAAAATATTTAGAAACTTGTAAACTAATATGATTTGAACATCATTTCACTAAATCAAGGCCCAAAAACATGCCAATTGATCAAAACTCCAACTAGAAATTTTTGAATATGCCATGAACATGACATGTATGAATTACTTTGAACTTAGGCTTTCCAAAACATGATCAATTAAGGTCAAATGGTAAGAAATGTGATGAATTCTCAAAACCAAATCAAGTAAGACACATAAATGTGAAAATTCTTTAGAAACCTACTCAAAATGCCATGATATATGCATTCATGCATGATATGGTTCAATTCTCATCATTTCTAACTCAATTCTTGTATCATCCAACTTAGTTCACTAAAGTTCATGTCCTACACATTGTAATTGTACAATCTAAGGGTTGAATTCTTACCTAGGCTTGTCAATGATGCTCTAGATGATCAATTGTTGGAAGTCCCAAGCCAAAATCTCTGTGTTCTCTAGCAATCCTCTTAATCGAGTTCATACTCCTCTTCTCTCTCTTTCTCTCTCTCCCATATTTGGTGAGTACAAGATGGTAAAAAAAAATAACTTCTAGAGGCTATTTTGGCCTTATGTAGGCTTGGATTAAGCAATTCATTAATTAGGCTTAATTGAGCATTAATTATTCTAATTATTTCCCTTTGAATCGAATTTCAATTGAACCTACCACAATGTTCTAAAAATTCCAACTAACACATCTACCAAGTTGACTTTGTAGCCTTCAATTCACAGAACAAATCAGAAACAGAAACATATATTCTTACCACAGACAGATATAATCACAAATAATGCAATGCACATGTAATTAACTCAGGATTTCACCTTAATTACTTATTAGACATAATTAATCATGGTTAATCAGCTAATCATAGATCAAGGTTGTTACAGTCTTTCCCCTTTAAATAGTTTGGTCCTCTAAACTCGAATTACCTTTATTGTGGAAGAATACCAGATCCAAAAGAAACAATTCAAGGTATCTCCTCATCATATCTTCCTCCATTTACCAAGTTGCATAGGTCCCTCCATGGTTTTGCCAATCAACTTTTCTCGACGGTATATCTTTGTTCTTTAATTTTTTTATCTCGCAATTCACAACCTGAATTAGCCTATCCTCATAGGTATAGTCATCTTTCAAAAGCACATGTGTTGGTTTAATGACATGTAACGGATCTCGTAGATAGTCCCGAAGCATGGAGATATGGAAAACATTATGCATATGTCCCATGACCGGTGGTAAGGCTATCTGATACGTCACTAGGTTGATCTTCTCAAAGATTTCGTATGGTCCAACATATCTCGATGCCAATTTTCCTTTCACTCTAAACCACATCTGACCTTTCATCAAAGTTACTTTGATAAACACGTGATCCCTGACTTCATATTCCCTATCTCTCATTCGGACATCCGCATGACTCTTCTGACGACTTTGTGCAGTTTTCAATCTTTGTTGAATCAATTTCACATTTTCTGTTGTTTCTTGCACAAGTTCTGGTCCCAACAAAGGCATGTCACCTATTTCAGCCAAATAGATTGGAGAACAACATTTCCTTCCATACAAAGCTTCATAAGGGGCCATATTGATACTCGAATGGTAGCTATTATTATACACAAATTCGGCCAATGGTAAGTAGGTCTCCCAGTTGCCTTGAAAGTCTAACACATACATCCATAAAATGTCCTCCAATGTTTGAATGGTCCGTTTAGATTGGCCGTCTGTCTACGGATGATAAGCATTCCTAACCCTTAACTCAGTTCCCAAAGCTTGCTGCAGACTCTGCCAGAATCTTGAAGTGAACTTAGGATCTCTGTCAGATACTATGGACACTGGAACTCCATGTAATTTCACAATCTCATCGACATACAAGTTAGGAACTTATCCACATTATACAAAGATTTGACAGGTAAAAAGTGAGCAGATTTAGTCAATCGGTCAACAATGACCCAAATAGAATCCATACCTCGAGAAGAGCAAGGCAAACCTACAATGAAGTCCATGGTGATATGCTCCCATTTTCATTCCGATATTGGAAGCGGCTGAAGCAATTCAATAGGTCATTGATGTTCAGCTTTAACTTGTTGGCAGTGCAAACATCTAGCTACAAAGTCAGCAATACTCCTCTTCATTCCAAACCACCATAAATTCTATTTCATGTCACGGTACATCTTTGTATTCCCCGGATGCATAGAAAATTTTGAATTGTGAGCCTTGGTCATAACATGTTTCCTTAAATCAGAATGATCCGGTACACAAAGTCTATTATGAAATTTTAACACACCATTTTCAATCATGAACCCAGGCCTCGGTTTTGAGTCAATTTCATCGAAAATTTTCTTTAAGAATTCATCTTCATGATGTTTCTCTTTAATCTCTTCAATGATTGCAGGTTGAGCAGAACTGACAGCTAAGATCCCGCCTTGTTCACGTTGGACAATTTCAATCTCATTCCTTTCTAGATCACATATTAACTCTTTCTAACCGGTGAGAAAACATGAAAAATTATCCGTGGATTTTCGGCTCAAGACATCTGCAACAGTATTGGCTTTTCCCGAATGGTACAAGATTTGCAAGTTGTAATCCTTGATCAACTCAAGCCATCGTCTCTGTCTCATGCTCAGTTCCTTTTGGCTAAAGAAATATTTGAGGCTTTTATGATCAGTGTACACTTCATAAGTCACACCGTATAGATAATGTCGCCAAATTTTCAGAGCAAATACCATAGCTACTAATTCAAGGTCATGGGTTGGATATTTCTTTTCATGAGAACGAAGTTGTCGAGAAGCATAAGCAATCACTTTTTCATTTTGCATCAACACACACCCCAAGCCTTTGTAGGAAGCATCACTGTAAATTTGAAACCCATCAGTACCATTAGGCAAAGTCAAAATTGGTGCAGCACCTGGTCTTTAACTCTTGGAAAGCAGTCACTCTTTGATCAATCCAATCAAATGGTGTAGTTTTTTGTGTCAATTGAGTGAGTGGCAAAGCAAGTTTGGAAAAATCTTTCACAAATTTGCGATAATAGCATGCAAGTCCCAAAAAACTTCGAACTTCTGATACATTGGTTAGTCTAGGCCAGTCCACAATAGCTTCAATTTTTTGTGGGTTAACAGAGATACCATCCTTGTTGATTACATGCCCCAGAAATGCCACACTATCAAGCCAAAATTCACATTTGGAAAATTTTGCATATAACTTCTTTTCTCTCAGAATCCGTAAAATAGTTCTCAAATGATTTTCATGTTCTTTCATTCTTTTTGAGTAAATCAGAATATCAACAATAAATACAAAGATAAATTCATCAAGGAATTGTTTGAAAACCCTATTCATTAGGTTCATAAACGTTGTAGGTGTGTTAGTTACTCCAAATGGCATTACCAAAAATTCATAGTGTCCATATCTAGTTCTGCATGCCATGTTCTCTACATCTTCTGCCTTAACCTTTAATTAGTGATACCCAGACCTAAGGTCTATCTTAGAGAATACTTGTGCTCCTTGCAGTTGGTCAAATAAGTCGACTATTCAGGGCAACAGATATTTGTTCTTGACAGTTACTTTGTTCAACTCACGGTAATCAATACATAGCCTCAAAGACCTGTCTTTCTTTTTAACAAATAACAATGGAGCACCCCAAGGTGAAGTGCTCGAGCAGATAAACTTCTTGCCTAACAGTTCCTGAAGTTGAGTTTTCAATTCTTTCAATTCATAAGTGGACATTTTGTATGGGGTTTTAGAAATTGGGTGTGTCCCGGGTACTACATCAATGGTGAACTCAATTTCCCTATCAATTAACTCCCCAGGTACGTCATTAGGAAATACATCAAGAAATTCACAGGCCACGAGAATATTTTTCACACTAACACTATCGGAAGATGCAATCAATACACAACACAAGTAGCCTCAACAACCTTTCCGTAATAATTTTCTAGTTTTCATAAATGAAATCAAGTATGGCGGCAAAACTACCCCATTTCCAGTAAAAACAAACTCAGGCATACTAGGTGGTCTAAACACAACAGATTTACTCACATAGTCAATGGTGGCATAGTATTTAGTCAACCAATCCATACCTATAATACAATCAAAATGATCAATGCTCAAGGGTAGCAAATCAACATACAATGTCATATCACCAATCATAAGATCACATGCCGGATAAACATAAGCACATATCATAGAACCTCCCTACGGTGTAGTCACAGATAGTAAACAGTTCATAGGTTCTAATAGTTTAGTTAATTTATGAGAAAAAGCATTGTAAAAAATCTCATTAAACTGAGTCCACGTCATGTTCCCATTATTAGTTCGGATCAATAACCACCATCTCCGAGCTTCGTTTTTTAACATGTAGGTGGCCAAAAGAACTTTTTGTGTTTCGGAGCAAGGGAACACTTCAAATAGTTTCTCCATTTTGAGTAACCAGGTCTCTGCCTTTAAGGGTTCAATACCACTAAAGAAAGTTGGCGGTTTCATCTTCATGAACTTCTGAGTTAGGTTGATAATTTCATTGTTATCTGGTTCAACTTGCACTAGCAGAGGCGGGAGAGGCAAAGGTTGTTGCCTCTGCTACTCGGTCATTGCTTCAGTTAAGGCTACGAGCATTTGTTCCGTTCGGCTCATTCGAGCCTCAGAGGACCTTGCTGTATCATCACTTCTTGTATTTTCCATTGCTATAGAGAAATAGAAGAACAATAAACATAGGCAAATAGTTCTTTTCACAGTGTTCGGAACAATCAATCCTAGCTCAGTCATTTCAATTTCGTATGTTCATGTTCAGATACAGTTTTCTCATGTATGGAAATTATTACACACTCACACATATAGATGGAATGTCCCTAACTCTTCCTAGGACATCTTATAGCTCATATGGACTAGTGTGTGCGGGATATCGCGTGCTCTGATACCACTTTGTCATAACCCAAACCTGCCCCTACAAGTTTAGCGTCGTAACCGGCCAGTAATCCTTGGATTACCGAAGGCCTTTGAACATAATAACTTATAATTCGGAGCTGTGGAAGCAAATAAAGAAATATACATAGTCCATTAAGCTGTGTAGACATACATGAAACAGATAAGTTTTAAACTTATATAACGTCAAACTTCCATAAAACTTAGATCACCATACATATAATGTCATGAGGGACTTAACCCAGTGTACAAACAAGCAAAAACAAACAACAAAACATCCAACTGGTTCACAAAACCTGACTTCTCAAAAAGGAACCTCCCCGGGAGGCATAGTGGTTGGTTAACTCAAAACACTCCAGGCAGCAACTTAGGCCTGGTCACACGCCTGCTCACCTACATACATAATATAAATAGTAAGCGAAAGCTCAGTGAATAATAATAAAGTAAAGGATTTAAATGAATGATGTCCATAACAGATTCAGAAATCAGAGTTCATATCAGAGACAGATTTATATTCATATTCTTGTTCAAACTACATACAGAAATCAGAGTTCATGCTTCATTATGCATAGTACATCCATTAGCGTTATCGTGCTTGTTAGTCCCATAAGGAACCTCCAGTATCGGGAAACTTGTAACATACTTGAGCTACGGTATTACTATCCCAGGGAACGGGTCTTGAAACCACAGTATTATTACCCCCGGGCAAGGGCCATAAGACCACGGCATTATTACCCCCAGGCAAGGGCCTTATGCTAAGGATGCCATGAATACGTTTCAGAAACTTGGATAATCATTCATTGGGCAGAATATAACATTTCATAAAATAGAGTATTTCTTGTCATATCATATCATATAAGAAATTACTTAAACATAAACACACTTTACAAAGTTATTACTCACAAATGGCTCCACTTGCAGAACATACAAATCAGATAACTTGTGGCGCGTGACCTACACACACACATAACAGAAACACATAATGAAAAACACACTCGATTTGGTACTTATCTTCTTTCGTTCCGTTCTTAGTGTGTTTCTAAATCTTAACCCCTTATTGAGTCTTAATCATGGCTTAGGAATGCCTAGGATGCCATGTGGATGCCAAAACACACTTTAGAACTATTAACAAAATTTGCTGAAAACAGGGGTCATGCTTGAGCACAACTTCTCTCGCTCAAGTGGACATGCAAACATTTGAGGGGCTGCTCAAGCGTAACTTCCTTCACTCGAGTGATCTGCAAACCGAGAAAAGTACTAGTTGTGTGAATTCCCCACTCGATGGGCGCTTGATGGTCGCTCGAGCGCGATACTGAAGTCCTCGCTTGAGCGCAACTTCTACCGCTCGAGCAGTCTTCAAAATGTGTAAACTTCTGGGAACTTGCATTTCTCGCTCGAGCGAAATTATGGTCGCTCCAGTGAAAGTGCAAGATCACAGAATGGTTGCTCGAGCACAGCTTCCACCGTTTGAGCGGAAGTGCAGGATCTGTAATTTTCAGATTGCACTCCCAAGCTCCAAACTTGAATCACACACTTCAAAACTCATCTTTTTGGGCCAAAACTCCATAAAACATTTAGAAACTTGTAAACTACCATGATTTGAACATCATTTCACTAAATCAAGGCCCAAAATCATGCCAATTGATCAAAACTTCAACTAGAAATTTTTGAGTATGCCATAAACATGACATGCATGAATTACTTTGAACTTAGGCTTTCCAAAACATGATAAATTAAGGTCAAATGGTAAGAAATGTGATGAATTCTCAAAACCAAATCAAGATAGACACATGCATGTGAAAAGTCTTTAGAAACCTACTCAAAATGCCATGATATATGCATGCATGCATGATATGGTTCAATTCTCCTCATTTCTAACTCAATTCTTGTATCATCCAACTTAATTCTCAAAATTTCATGTCCTACACATCGTAATTGTACAATCTAAAGGTTGAATTTTTACCTAGGCTTGTCAATGATGCTCTAGATGATCAATTGTTGGAAGTCCCAAGCCAAAATCTCTATGTTCTCTAGCAATCCTCTTAATTGAGTTCATACTCCTCTTCTCTCTCTCTCTCTCTCTCTCTCTCTCTCTCTCTCTCTCTCTCTCTCTCTCCCCCATGTTTGGTGAGTACAAGATGATAAAAAAAAAAACTTCTAGAGGCTATTTTGGCCTTACATAGGCTTGGATTAAGGAATTCATTAATTAGGCTTAATTAAGCATTAATTATTCTAATTATTTCGATCTGAATCGAATTTCAATTGAATCAACCACGATGTTCTAAAAATTCCAACTACAAGTCGATTTTGTGATCGGATGCCGATAAGGCCTTCAATTCGCAAAACAAATCAGAAACAAAAATAGATATTTCTATTGCAGACAAATATAATCATAAATAATGCAATGCACATGTAATTAACTCAGGATTTTACCTTAATTACTTATTAGGCATAATTAATCATGGTTCATCAGCTAATCATAGGTCAGGGTTGTTATAGTTTATCCTCTTTGCCTTTCTTTATCATGAAATAGATCAAGGGAGGGGTAGAATAAGTCCAGAAATCATCAATGATCGCAAGGTTATTGCTTGATGATCTATGAACTAATTGGACAAAATGATCAATGATATGAAATGAAAGACCAACAACACCCATTTCCTATCATGAAGTCACCTCAAGGAAAGGAGTGGACATTGCTCCTTCAACCATTAACATCACTAGGAGCATGTTATGATCCTAGGCTCAATAGGTTCAATTAACATCCGATTGAACCTGCCTTGATTTTATTATCTTGTTATCACTTTTAGTCCAATTTTATTAGCCATTTTTACATCACCTTCCCATTTTTTAATCATTTTGTCCCAAAAGTGATAATTATGTCCACTAATGAACAGAACTATCAAACAAGGAGTTGTTCTTGGTATGAGAGAGATGTAATGTCTTGGTAATGAACCTCCGAAGAGATTAAACCATTAAGCATGAAAGGGTCTCTTTCTCATGCCTTAAACAACACTCGTTTGTGTGGAGAAGTGGTTTGAAAATACTCTCTGGATCTTGTAGGACGCTCTTGATCCTCAGCTAGTCACCTGAAAAGGAATGAACACTCCGGTCGAGGGTGTCGAAATTAGCACTCTGACGGATAAGTCAGTGTATACTCTCTTTGTTGCTTGTATCTCAAGTTAATCTTACTTGTTCTCACATACCTTTTCTTAGCTGATGCTCTTTTTATTTATAGTCATCCTTGATGTTAATGGTTGGGCCCACCCTTCGTCCAACGAATAATCGCTCATTCAGCTACCTGTTCGTACTCGGCACGATGTACAGCTGATTCTTCGGCCGATCTGGTTATTCAACCTCCGTCCCTCCGGGATAGAGCCGTATAGTACATAACTTGATTTCTTTCTTTAAGTTATTCGACTTCCCTACGTAATAATATTATTCGGCCCCCACAATTGCCCCCTAAACATCCTATTAATGTCAGTTAGTCAGCATGTTTGGTCTTGGACTTAGGGGGTCAGAAAATACGGTGGTTTCCCTTATTTTAATGCAAGCGTCAGAACGACTACTCTTTTTAGGCATTATTACAATCTCTCGCCCCTTCGTACACTTCATTCATTTAATACGATTTGAAACCGTGTTGTATTTTCGTTTGTATGTTTTTTTTTTTTTTTTTTTTGAATGCACAAGGTTTCTCATTGCCTGTCAGTTCACCTCTCTCGCTTCACGCCCTCTGCAACTTATTTTCGTTCTTCATTGTCCTCCTCATTTCTTGTAAGTTTTTTCCCTCTTCCATTTCGACTGCCTTTTCCTTGTTTTTTTGCTGTGTAGAGTGTCCATTTTACCTGCTATGATGGCGAAACATTTGAGAGCCCTTCTTTCTGCAAATCGAGTCTCTAGTTTTCGTCGCCATTTTTCTATCCCTAATGACGTCCATCTGTCACTCTTGGCAGAGAATGTGATTGACACGAAGAGCACTGATGAGAGCACAATCGTCTTTCATCTCCTGTCAATCACTGAAGATGTAGTCCGTTTCTCCCTTCATCCACTTTTGAGGGCTATCCTTCGCCATTGGAGTTTAATCCCTTCTCAGCTGAACGTAAATTTTTACCAAATAATAATGGGAATTGTAGAACCAAACCGACGCCTTAGACTTAACCTTGGAGTCCCTGCCATTCGGCATTGTTATGCCTTGGCCAAATCCTCTGGTCGGCAGGGGCGCTACTTCCTCAGGGCCAAGGACACCGACCATCATTTGGTGACTATGCTTGCCAGCTCTGGCAAGCGTGTTGATGATGTCATGGTTGTTGTTCGTGGCAACTGGGAATTCAGTGAGGGCGAAGATCATCAAGATCTAGTGCCCAGGTGAAGAAGCGAACCGGGTGGCCATTTAACCCCCCACGAATTTTTATTAAATATTTACCTAGTTCAAATTCTACGCATTTACCGTTTGATTTGTGCAGGAAACAATTTGAAGAAAGTTCTCATTTCAGCCAACGACGCTATACTTGCGCAGATTAGAACGATACTCCAGTTCTTTGGCCGTTCGAATCTCCAGAAGCAAGGAAGGGCGGCCCGCATTCTTCTGAGATACGAGCCAACCTACACTACTTTTTCAGCCGCAGATAATATTCTGATTCCAAGGGGTGAACAGCACCTTACGGCGCTTGTTTTTCCAAGCTTCAAGAACCTTAGGCAGATTGGTTTTGAGGCTTTAGACTCAGAGCCAACGGACGAACAAGTAGCCGAAGGAGTCACTGAGTAGCCAAATCAACCATCCTTGGACAGATCCAACGGACTAGAGGACGTTAACGCGGCACTAAACTTGGCTTTTGAAGAAGCCGGCCTCAATCCTCCATCCACTTCTGGCCGAGCAGACGTGTCCTTCGAAGATATTTTCATCGACTTAGAGGACCTACCTGGCTCGTATCTTGACAACATAGCTGGTGAGTCGCTCACTCAACTGGCCAGGTAGAAAGAACGCCGAGAGGATAGCTGGCCGTAGGAGAGCCGAAGCCAAGCGAAATGAACCTCCACCTGCTCCACCCGACGCTAAGGCAAAAACTCCTCCACCTGCTCCTGTTGAGGAGGTGGTTTAGACTGATGTGGCCGAAGCAGAACCTGTTGTCGATCAACAAAAGGGTCAAGTGACGGAGCACATTGGGGAAAAACATCCGGCCGAGAACACGAAGCTGATTATTTAGAAGACCCAGTGGATAAACGGCCACACATGGAAGAATCAGACCTGGTTGTGCCGTTTATAGTACAACCAAGGATAAAGAACATGCTGGTTGCTTCTGATGCATCGGCTATAAGAGACCCAACTGTGGCCTAGAGCTTGGCCTCCTCTATTTCTCTGTCGGTTGACAGAGCAACCTTTAGAACAGAGGCTGATCTGCTGGCCATCGCATTAGCCGCTCAATTGGCGATATTGGTACGTGATCCTTGTTTATAATTTTGCAAGGCTAACTAAAAGAATTTTTTTTATATTAGCTTACTAATCCCTTGCTTTGTAGGTGGCAGAAAGGATAGCTGAAATTAGCCGTCGCCAACATGACGCTATCGAACAGATCGACTTTCTTATAGCCGAGGTGAAAAAAGAGAAGAGGAAGGCAGCAGAGGCCTCTCTCAAAGCCGAGTCTGAGGCCATGAAAGTGGCGGCAGAGTGAGCGAGGGTCGATGCCGAAGCAAATAAGGCCAAGACTGCTAACCAACTAAGATTGGAAGCCGAGGAAAGGGCGAATGCCAACAAAGAAGCACTCAAATTGGCCAACGCAACGATTGCTAAGCTGGAGGCCGACTTAGAGGAGTTGAAGAGGGCGATGGAAAATGCCGAATCCGAGATTTCCAAGTCATTCCAAGCTGGCAAGGATGCGGCCTTGGAGAACTATGTAGAAGAAGTACCAAAGTTTGAGAATAAGGGATTCAAACACGACTAGCTCAAAGCCTTAGCTGTCGCTAACATGGTATTGGAGCAGCCGATTCCGTACAAGCAGGTAAACGTTGAGCCACTGGAGTCTGACCCTGAAGACTGACCTAGAGTCAAAGTATTTTTCATTTTCTTTTGGTATTGTGTATATGTAGGTTTTGTTAGATTTGTTAGGTTTTTCACTGTTTATTTTTGTAAGAAGCTAACGCAGGGTAGTTTTCATTTGTAAAATGACTTTTGTTTGTGCTCAATTTATGAATGAAAATTGCTTTGGCCTTTCTGCCTAATGCTTGTGATGCATGTTCTTGTTTAATGGCTAAGTAAGATGTAAAAATATGAATTTATGAATGAAAATAAACTACTGAATTAATCCAGCGCAAAAATAACTGCATAGCACTGCGACTTAGCCTAGTAGATTAGTGAATATGCCTTTGCCCCAGCTAGTTGATGAACAAGACCGCCAAAAATCGACAGTTCAAGGATTTGCTGGGGCACTGGGGCACAAACGTTTTGGCGCATAGCTCTGATATTTAGGCCGAATAGATGAATGAATTTGCCCTTGCCCCAGCAAGTTAATGAACGCGGCCGCCGAATGACGGCAGTTCAAGGAGTGGCTGGGGCAAATAGATTAATGAATATGCCCTTGCCCCAGTGAGTTGATGAACAGGGCCGCCAAAAATCGGCAATACAGGGATTTGCTAGGGCATAGACGTTTTGGCGCATAGCTATGATATTTAGGCCAAATAGATTAATGAATCTGCCCTTGCCCTAGCAAGTTAATGAACACGGCTGCCGAACGACGGCAGTTCAGAGATTAGCTGGGGCATAATGACAATTCGGCTCGGAGCTCTGATATTTAAGCCGAATAGATTAATGAATCTGCTCTTGACCCATCAAATTAATGAACAACACCACTGATCCACGTCAGTTTGTGGCGCAGAGCGTTGAAGGGAACACTTTGGGAACGCTGCACACGCGATAAATAAAAAGAGTGGGGGCTGCGTTCGTTTAGGGTCCATATTGGTGTCTAAATTTGGCAGATCATAGGAGGAATAAGAGTAGTGGGTTTGAGCTAGATGTCTAAAAGGCTATTCTTCAATAGCAGAGGAGAAAGTCGAACGTGAATTAAGAACAGTCAACACTGCCAATACGTTGTCGGCAGGCCAATCTAACCCAATCGTGGAGGAAAGGGTGACCCAACGGCTTATAAGCCATGCGATTGCCGATCGAAAAATGGCAAGCATGTTTGCGATAGAGGTTGCAAAGACCAAGGCCTATGAACAAGGCTTCCATGATGGCCGAAAAATAGAGATACAGAAGATGAAAGAAAAACTCGCCGATGAGGTGTGTCAATACGAGAATCGTGGATTCAAGCACGGGTGGATCAAGGCTCTCCAAGCCGTGGAAGTTCTCCGCTGCAGGCGTTGATTCCGCGTCGCCGTTATATTAGGGTCACAATTTCCCCTTCTCGGCCTTCGAAGTGGAGAAGAGTGATGACGAAGGTGTTTCCGAATAAAAATGAACACATTGTAACTTTTTAATGCAAATTGCACGCGGAATATATAATTATGATCAATTTATTGAAACATATTACTTGAAATGTTTGTAAGTTATTTCAGTCAATGTTTATAAATTAATCCATGATCATCTACCATTTTATGTCAGTTGCGTTGGCGCTTATCAATCACAGCATTTATGAAAGGATCTCCGAATGCGGATGCTCGACCATGCTGGCCATGTTTTCCACGAAGGGCGCTCCGAATTTGGAGGCATTTTGCCTTAGCTAATCGTCACACGAACGGCGCTCCGAATTCGAAGGCTTTTTGTGTTGGCCAATCATGTCGCTCACGAAGGGTGCTCCGAATTCGGAGGCTTTATTAGGCCCAATCGTGTCTTTCACGATGGGCGCTCCGAATTCAAAGGCTTTTTGCGTTGGCCAATTGTGTCATTCACAAAGGGTGCTCCGTATTTGGAGGCTTTTTGTGTTGGCCAATCGTGTCATTCACGAAAGGCGCTCCGAATTCGGAGGCTTTATTCGACCCAATCGTGTGCTTCACGAAGGACGCTCCGAATTCGGAGGCTTTTTGCGTTGGCCAATCGTGTCATTCACGAAGGGCGCTCCAAATTCGGAGGCTTTTTGTGTTGGCCAATCGTGTTGTTCACGAAGGGCGCTCCAAATTCAGAGGCTTTATTCGGCCCAATCGTGTCGTTCACGAAGGGCACTCCGAATTCGGAGGCTTTTTGTGTTGGCCAATCGTGTCATTCACGAAGGGTGCATCGAATTCGGAGGTTTTTTGCGTTGGCCAATCGTGTCATTTACGAAGGGCACTCCAAATTTAGAGGCTTTTTGCGTTGGCCAATCGTGTCATTCACGAAGAGCGCTCCAAATTCGGAGGCTTTTTGTGTTGGCCAATCGTCATTCATGAAGGGCGCTCCGAATTCGGAGGCTTTTTGTGTTGGCCAATCGTGTCATTCATGAAGGGCAATCCGAATTCAGAGGCTTTTTTAAACAATCAGAACTCACTGGGAAAGAGGACATTATATTGAAAAAAGAAAGATATACACGACATAGAATCAAAACAGGCTATCGTGCTGTACAAGTTAATGATAAAACTTGCACAAGTGTGTAGAATATCATGGGTGTGGCAAGCTTCTTCCATCCATGTCTTTGAGCCGATATGCCCCTGTTCCTGCAATTGAATCAATCTGATAGGGGCCGTCCCAGTTAGGACCCAATTTTCCGTCAGCCGGATTCCTGGCAGCAGGAAGTACTTTTTTGAGGACCAATTCTCTTGGCGTATAACGGTGTAGCCGAACACGTTGATTATACGACTTAGACTAAGTGAGCTGTTGCTAGTACCGTGCCATAGATGCAAGGGCACGGTCTCAATGTTCTTCAATCAAAGTCAAGTCCAAGGCCAACATCATGTCGTTTCGGTCCATATCAAAAACTTTCGATTTCAAGGTTGGGAGGCTGATCTTCAGGGGGATGATTGCCTGGGTGCTGAAGAATAAAGCAAACGGCGTTTCCCCAGTGGATTGCCTCGGAGTAGTGCGATGAGCCCACAACACACTAGGCAACTCTTCGACCCATCTGCCTTTAGCTTTCTCCAGCCTCTTCTTGATGTCATCCAAAATAACCTTGTTGGTGGCCTCCGCTTGACCATTGCTTTGGGGGTAAGCCGGCGAGGAAAAGTAGGGCCAAATACCATAAGTGTCGTACAATTCCTGATACATGCCACAATCAAACTGGGTACCGTTGTCAGAAATAAGTGCTCGTGGTATGCTGAATCTTGTTATGATGTTTTTCCATACAAAATGCTTTACGTCGGAATCTCAAATATGTGTTAGTGCCTCCGCTTCAACCCATTTCGTGAAATAATCCGTCGCAACAATTAGGAATCGCCTATTGCCCGGGGCCCGTGGTAACGGTCCAATGATATCAAGGCCCCATTGAGCGAATGGCCAAGGGCTAGTGATAGAATTTAACTCCTCAGCTGGCAAGTGATTCAAATGGGAGAACTTTTGACATTGACCACATTTCTTGACATAACACTCAACATCAAATCACATGGTCGGCCAATAGTACCCTGCGATATGGCGCGGTCAGCCAAAGAACGTCCGCCCGAATGGGCACCATAACTGCGTTCATGTATTTCAAACGAAAGTTCCTTGATTTTATTTGGGTGAACACACTCTAAGAACGGCCCGAAGAGAGATTTTTTGTAGAGCTTCCCCTACGAATCCAAATAGTATCAGAGGGCTTTGTTTCGGAGTTTGTGTGCTTCTTTCTTATCCATCAGGAGCTGTTCTGAAGATAGGAATGCACCGATAGGGTCCATCTAACTCGGACTGGTTCAATAAGGTTGACCTGAATTGGTTCTGAAGAGGCAATGCTCGGCTCGAGGATAAACCCTACTTCAATTGTCCACTTAATTTCTGAGTTAATAGCAGAGGCTAGGCAAGCCAAGGCGTCTGCATGTGTGTTCTGATCCCGGGTTATTTGATTCAATTCATGATGGTCGAATTTTGCCAGCAAAGAATTCGCTGTTTTCATGTAGGATGCCATACGGTCATTTTTGGCTGCGTATTCCCCCTTCAATTGGTTGATGACTAGTTTTGAGTCGCAGAAGATAAACAGACACTAAGCACCAAGAAGAAGTGCATTTCGTAAGCCGGTCAACAATGCTTCGTATTCGGCTTCATTGTTCGATGCTTCGAAACCCAGTTTGATAGCATGCTCGATTATTGCCCCGTCAGGAGCCATGATCACTATGTCCGCCCCACTGTCATGTTGGTTGGATGATCCATCACAATACAACTACCAAATGTCCCCAACGTAAATTCTCCAGTTTGGCTTAGGTTGAATTTGATATAACTTAAAGTCTCCGAGACATCCAGTGAATTCAGCCACAAAGTCAGCGAGCACTTGCCCATTGATTGAGGTTCTGGGTAGAAATTAAATATTGTACTGGCCGAGTTCGAAAGCCCATTTTGAAACAACATACGATGTACGCACTTCTGGTCTTGACCAGGAGGGTAGTCCGTTAGTACCCTAATGGAATGCTCCTGAAAGTAATGCATTAGTTTTCTTGCTTCCATTGACGAGAGCAAGGATGAGTTTTTCCAACATAAGGTAACGTGTTTCGGCGTCAACCATTGCTTTGCTCACATAATAAACTGGCCGCTGCTCCCCTAGTTCTTCCTTTAACAGTATGGCGCTGATGGCCCTGTCGAAAACTGCCAGATATAAAATGAGTGGATCTCCTGTCGAAGGTGTTGTCAAGAGTGGAACTGATCGGAGGTAAGTTTTCAAACCGTCCAAAGCGGCTTCGCACTCGGGAGTCCATTCAAAAGCTATACCCTACTGAAGGGTATGAAAGAATTATCGGCAGCGATCTATAGAACAACGGATGAACCTGTTTACTGCGGCAGCCATTCCCATCAGCTTCTGAACCTCTTTGACCAACCGATGAGAGCCGACTTCTAGAATTACTGTGATTTGTGTCGGGTTGGCTTAGATTCTGCGGTGGTTAACAATGTAGCCAAGGAATTTGCCGAATCCGATGGCAAATGCACATTTGGAAGCATTCAACTTCATTTTGTATTTGTGAAGAATGTCGAATGTCTCTTCCAGATCGGCTAGATGAGTTTGTTCTTCTTTGGACTTCACCACCATATCGTCGATGTACACTTCTATAGTACGGCCGAGTTGCTCCTTGAACATGGCAGTGACTAGTCTTTGGTAGGTTGCCCCCGCATTCTTCAGTCCGAAAGGCATAACCTTATAGCAATAGCTTTCTCTTGGGGTGAGGAATACAGTTTTGTCTTGGTCCTCCAGATGCATAGCAATTTGATGGTAGCCTCTGTAGGCATCCAGGAAGCTCATACGTTGATGATGTGCCGTTGTCTCTACGAGTTGGTCTATTCTGGAGAGGGGAAAGCAATCCATGGGACAAGCTTTGTTTAAGTCCGTGAAATCCACACAAACATGCCAAGTTTCATTTTTCTTCTTCACAACCACAATATTCGACAGCCATGTAAGATAGGTCACTTCGCGGATTGCCCTGGCATCAAGCAACCGGTCAACTTCTTCAACAACGACAATAGTATGTTCCGCGGCTGACCGCTGACTTTTCTGAATAATTGGCTTACATTTGGGATCAACATTTAAGTGGTGCTGAGACATAGATGGATCCACCCCCGGCATCTCATATGGTGACCATGCAAACACATCAAGGTTGCCGAGTAAAAAGGAGATTAGCTCCTGCCTGTCGACTTTATTCAGGGAAGCGCCAACCATGAAGAACTTGTTAGGATTCCCGTCAATTTCAACCCAATCCAGGGCTCCGGTTGCCTTTTCACTTGGGACCTGCCCAATGTCGTCGAGGCTCTCCCGATTCGGCACCTCAATTGAATTCACTTCCATCTCTCTTGGTGTCTTTGCAATAAGAAGATAACAAGCCTGCGTCAATTTCTGGGAACCTCAAATTTGCTCTATGCCGCGTTCAGTCGGAAAGCAAAGTAGTTGATGATAGGTGCTTGGCACGGCCTGCATGGTGTGCAACCAAATTTGTCCCATGATGACATTATACGGCAAAGAAAGCTTGACAACTAGAAATTCTACATCCATTTATCGAGAGTCCGCTTGAACTGGTAGTGTGATTTTGCCCAAAGGATATTCCAGATTAGCGTTGAAGCTGAATAACAGATAATGAGCTGGAGATAGGTCCGACTCAGTGAAGCTAAGTTTAACGAAGGTCTTGTAGTACATAACTTCTGAAGTACTTCCTTAGTCAATGAGAACATGTTCAATGGTGAATCGGTTTACGCGTAGTTCGATGACTAAGGGATCAATGTGGGGTAGCGTTACGCCGACCAAATCAGAATTATCGAAAGTAATACTCGCAGCTTCTTGGGGCCATTTTTCTGGTGTGATTTGCTTTTGGAGGTTAGGATGCGACTAAATTGTATGTACCGTGGATGCCATCGACAAGCTATATATCATATGGATTACGCCGAGTGGAGGTGAATCCTGCCGTAAAGCTACTGTTTTGGTTAAGTTATTCTTTTGGATGTGTTGCATAAGTCGACCATCTTGTACCAACTCCTCAAGGTGGTCCTTCAACACATAACAACTGTCGTTATCATGACCGTGGTCTTTATGATATTCGCACCGCCTATCCTGTCTCCTCATGTCGGGAGGTCCCACCATCTTGGGCGGCCATTTAAAGATCGGAAGGTGTTGAACTTTAGACATAACTGCACTGATCGGCTCCGATAACTCCGTATATTTCTTGTCCGCGCGCCTTATGCACCTGCCATCCACTTGAAGTTGTTCATTAGCTTAGTGTGAACATTGGTCATTTGATTGGCGTGAAGCTCGTCTTTTGTCTCATTTAGCCTAATCATGTGGTTCAGGGCTCCGTGATGGTACATAATTTATCAGCTGAATGATTTCGGATGGGGCTGTCTTGTTGGCCTTGTGCTCGGCTTCGACCCACAGGGCATCATCTTCTACTTTGCAGTATTTCTCATCTTTCTTCATTAACAACCAGATTGTTTTGGGGGCCTTCTGGTCAAGGAGCTGCGGAGGGCACTATCAGGACGTAATCCCATCTTAAAGGCGGTGATGGCCATGGAGTCATTCCAGGCATCATCTACTAGATTAAAACATTTCCAATATCATGCCGAATACGCACGAAGGGTTTCTCTTGGTTGGATTTGCATTGCCCAGAGAGAATCGGCCTGCTTCGGTTGCACCTCATTGGTGATGAACCTTGCCTTGAAGGATTTTTGGAGTTGATAGAAGCTCTTGATTGACGCCAGTTCCAATTTATAACACCATCTGACGGCCAATGGTCCCAAACTGCTCAGAAATATTAGACACATAAGGGCCTCGTCGTCTACATGAAGCGTCATGGCTTGCTTATAATGATGAATGTGATCAGTGGGCTCCTATTTTCCATCGTTTAGGGTGAACGATGGAGCTTTGAACTTTTTGGGTAGCACTGCCCTTGCGATCGGTCGCACAAAGGGGTCACATTGATCCTCTTCGTCTAAATCATTTCTTCTTCGCTTATTCCGTGCACGCGGACTTCCTTCGGAAGAATTGGAGACTTCGACTCGTCCCTTCTTTTTGGATTCAGGAGATAATGAGTCAGAATCACTGCCATTATCATGTCTTCAAATTTGAGGTCGTCGACCATCCTTTCCCAGAGGTCGTCCCGAATCTTAGCGCGGGGCCTGTTGGGATTTTGCCACCTCCAAGGCCAAATCCTATTGAAGGCGCTCGTTCTCAGCCATCATGTTTTCCAACCTCTGTTCATTTTGCTTCGCCTGATCCATAATTGCTTGCATTATCTCATGTGCTGATGTCGATGGTGAGGTCTGGGCAACTGAGTCAAAGTTCAAGGCCCTTCGTGCGGCAATGTTCTCTGGCCCAAGCATGTTTCTTGGAGTGGTATCATCTTGTGGCGTAAGATCATCAGCGACTACCTAAAGATCTTCCGTCACGCCTGCCATGAATGTGCTGGAGTATTCCCACAGACGGCGCCAATTGTGGAAAAGTGGTTTGGAAATACTCTCTGGATCCTGTAGGACGCTCTTGATCCTTAGGTAGTCACCTGAAAATGAATGAACACTCCGGTCGGGGGTGTCGGAATTAGCACTCCGACGGATTAGTCAATGTATACTCTCTTGGTTACTTGTATCTCAAGTTAATCTTACGTGTTCT
Source organism: Camellia lanceoleosa (assembly GCA_025200525.1). Taxonomy (NCBI): domain Eukaryota; kingdom Viridiplantae; phylum Streptophyta; class Magnoliopsida; order Ericales; family Theaceae; genus Camellia; species Camellia lanceoleosa. Next base: position 128,553 of record JANUSC010000288.1, on the reverse strand, counting down.
CACATACCTTTTTTTAGTTGATGTTCTTCTTATTTATAGTCGTCCTTGATGTTGATGGTTGGGCCCACCCTTCATCCAACGAATAATCGCTCATTCGGCTACCTATTCGTACTCGGCCCGATTTACAACTGATTCTTCGGCCGATCTGGTTATTCGGCCTCCGTCCCTCCGGGATAGAGCCGTATAGTACATAACTTAATTTCTTTCTTTAAGTTATTTGGCTTCCTTACGTAATAATATTATTCGATCCCCACAATTTGAAACAACTCTCAAACAAAAAGAAAATCAAGAAATGAGGGAGGTTGCAGAGATGATTAGCACAAGTGTGAGAAAATGCATGAAAGCTATGAAAATGAGGGCTATCAACTCAAATAGGTTGGTGTCTAAAGCCTAAACCACCAAACCTATGAGGACTACAACACTATAAGCATACTATACAAAATATGCATGACGTAAACACATTGAACAATCCTAAAACTCACCAAAACAATGTTTGAATTAGCATGGAAAAGCTAGAAAAAGTGAACTAAAATAATGGAGAAATGAAGCTAGTAAACAAGCATAAGAAGGGGTGGCTAACCCCTCCACTTTTTGAACCTCAAAACCATATTTTTAGCCTTTGAAAAACTCTGGAAAATGGTGGTAAAAAGCTGGAAGAAAGTTGAGAAATAAGTGGGAAACACAAGGGCAAAAGCTTAGGAAATAAGGTTCAAAGAAGAATGGTTAACCCCTCCATCTTTGATAGCTTTATGGCACAAGTTTCAGCCCATAAAAACAGTGTAAAAACAATACAAAAACCGCATGAAAATATAGGGGAGAAGTAGTGTAGAGATGCCCAAAATTATATCTCTTGAAGAGAGGTAACTCCTTTGTTCACAAACCAACAAGTTCTCACTCTCAAGGGCTGAGATTTGAGCGCAAGAACCTCAGCAAGAAGAGCCAAATTTTTGGTTTTGGAAGTGTAGAGAGAGAGTGTGTAGGTTGCAAGATAGAGAGGGGGAGTGTTTTACAAGTTTTTGTCCTTTAGGAATTTTTTCTAACTTAAAATCAAGAGGGTTGGTCTTGTATTTATGGAAAAACAACCTCTCAAGTCAGAAATATCTATATAGAAACAGCTGGTGCAAGGTATGCCCATGGGAAAGGGATAGATGGCAACAAAATATTTTCCTGTCGGGAGACCTAGCAGGTCGGCCAAGTAGGGGACGGCCGGCCACAAAAAACTGCTCTCAAGCCCAACTTCAAACGGGTATGTCTCCCTCATTTGGACTCAGTTTTAGGTGATTCTTGAGTATAAATTGAAGCCCCAGAAGTCTAATTTTTAATGATTGTGGCCTCACATATAAATTCTAAGTGTACAAAGAGATATTCCTAATTTTTTGGATGGCTGCTCATTTCTTTTTCTTAATGGTTTGATACCCAACTTCAAACAACCATATCTTCCTCATCCGGACTTGGTTTTAAATGATTCTTGAGTCCAAATTGAAGGTAGCGTAATATTTGAATTCTAAGTGTACAAACAGATATGCTTAATTTAATGAAAGTCGCTCATTTCTTTCTTAACAATTTGATGCCCAACCTTTCCTAAACTAGTTTCTTTTCATCCCCTCCTATTTTCTTCAACTCCAAACCTATAAATTAGATGCTTTTAAAAAAAAAAATTCAAAGAGTTCATCTCCCTTGTTTTTGTTTCCACTTTGTCTTTACTTAGTTTACCCAAAAAGTGCAATATTTTAAACGAAATGCAAGCCTCAGAACATCGTAGAAACATTTAGAAACATATTTTGAAAACAAGGGTTTTATGGTCTAGAATAGTTTTGGTCTAAAATAGTTTTGGTCAAAAATGGGGTGTAAGGTTGGGATTTAACAGCTTTTTTTGCTAAAAAAAATTGAGCTATTGTACAGCATCACTTTTCATCATCGAGTGATCAACTTGAGGTGCCCAACTCTTAAGGGCGATCAAAAATGGGATGTCTACAATTGCCTCTCTTTGACAAAGCTCAAAGTCATGAAATGACGTGAGTGAATGTCGAAGTCCGAAGACGACCCATTTTGACAAGGCCCTAAGACTTGGGCAAACAAACAAAATGCAAATGCAGTTGGTTGAACTCGAGGATTGCCTATGTATCATGTTGCAAGGAATCAAACCAGCGTAGTTCATGGGCAGAATGCAAATGATATGCACAAAAAATACATTTGAAAGCTGGACTTACACGCTTTGCGAAGCCGATTATTTTGAAAATCCATGATCATGCAAGATAATGCAATAAGCAATAACAAGATGACTCCATATGCAACAAGCTTTAACCTTAAATCAAAATAGGTCCAACCGTGTTTCACACGGAGAGGAGGAAGCAAAAGTCAATTCCAAACATGTTTTACGTAAAAAGAGGAATGATGCATTCTAATCACACTGAAATCGTGAGAAGAGCAAGAGAAAAACTACTCAGAGTTGTGCTTCCACACACCTTGAGATACTTTAATCACGCTGAAAATGTAAATAGAGGAAGAGAAAAAACCGCTCAGGGTCGTGCTTCCACACACCCTGAGATACTCTAATCATGTTAAAAACGTGAGAAAAGGAAGAGAAAAACCACTCATGTTCGTGCTTTTGCATACCTTAAGATAGCTTAATCACGCTGAAAACATGAGAAGAGGGAGAGAAAAACCGCTCAGGGTCGTGCTTCCGCGCACCTTAAAATGCTCTAATCACGCTGAAAATGTGAGAAGTGGAAGAGAAAAATCGCTCATGGTCATTCTTCCGCACACCCTGAGATAAATTCCAAACACACTGAAATCGTGTAAGGAAATAACACTCTAACCACACTGAAATCGTGAGAAGAGGTCCCAAGATGATGCGATGGATACAAAGAGTATGATGAGCTTGTGTGATAGATGCACAGAGTATGATGAGATTGTGCGATAGGTGCACGTATGATCGTGCGATAAATGCACGATGTGGTATGCGTGACAAAAGATATAATGGATGATGTAGGGGAAATGCAATAAACAAACAAAGCAGCGCTTTGAAAAACACCTCATAGAGTGAGTGACGATGAATCGCTCTATTCTGATAGAGATCTCCCTCTTGTATTTTTCAAACTTTCAAGGTCCTTAAATGTTGACAAGGGGTAAAATCTGCATGCGAAAACCACGGATGCCGCTTTTCTCTGTGATCTTATTTATAACTTTTCTTATTCTCCAACAGGGTGACAGACTAGGTTGGTTCAGTATCTAGAATTGAGGCGCACACACGCTACCTCAACCTATACGGCTGTCATATAGATTTCAAGCCGAGGATACACTCCTGCGCATTTAAACTAGACTTTAGTCTCGGAAATTCCAAACCTTTGTGTTCTAAGCATCGCCATTCGAACTCTAGTTTTCACTGTCGTAGTTGGTCTCCTAGGAACTCATTGCAAACACTACCGAGATGCCTCTGGTGGGGAATGGTGTTTTAGGGATAGCACTTTTGATCACCATTCTAGCTTGAATTAGAATTGAGCTTGAGATCGAGGTACACTCATACTTTAGAGAAATGACAAGGTCTGAGAAAGTACATCCGGAATGCAAACTCGAAAAATATTGAAGTTGAAACAGACTCAGATGCTCCAATTTTTCCTCTTTTTATTTTGTTTTGTAGTTCGGAACCTATGTAACTTCAGATAAGTTCTTGTTCTATTGCTCTCTCTTTTGATCGGGGTTGGACCCTGCAATTTATGAAAGAAAGAATCCTGTTTTACACATCATATTAGGAATGACACAGCACTTTAAGCACAAAATTATGTATTTTTGTAATTGAAACCAAGAATGAGTTCTTAATCGAGTATTGAGCCTACCAAGACGACTCAAAACAAGAATCAAACAAACAAAAACAACAGATACAACACTTGGATGTTTGCTTTCCATTGGCGAGAGACATCTTGATTCACGAGAAGCCCACTGTTTCTCCAGGTATTGTTTCCAACCCTTTCTCATTTGTGATTCTCACATCACTTTGACACTAGTCACTTTTTCTCTGAAAAGCCCTTTCCTTACTTGTTCTCTCAACACATGTCTCTCCATTCTTTAATCTCTCTTATTTTTTATCCCTTCCCAAATACAGTTGATTGATAAGCCAAAAGTTGTGGATCCTTGCCTCTAGAACTTTGCTAGATTCTACTTCTTCCGCTCACAACTAGTGAGCTTTTCTACAAAAGGGTTATGGTGTGACTAGATGTGCAGCAGATCTACGACTGACATCACTTGGCGATGCCCTTGGCTTAACTTAACCAAGATGAGTTACAGCATGTCCCATTGGCTAGGTATACAATTGATTGGTCTTACACATTACGTTTTCCACTTTCCCATTTCGGTTCAGATGTCACTTTGGGTGTGATCAAACCCGTCCAGATGAGGCTGTCGAATATCCAGCTCCATTTCTAGTCCGTGCTTCACACTTGGCTCAATACCGTACTGCTTGGAGGATAAAAAAGCCTTTGGCCCCTGCGGCTAGCTTCAGTTATGCCCTTTCTGGCGAGTACATTTACAATGGGGAAAAAACAGAAAACCTTACTCGACTGTGCCCCTAGTTCATCACCATTGACTATATTTTTTGTGTTTTTGGATTCTGCTAAAATAATTTTGACCAACATAAGAGTTAGATTAACATGGTTGTTCGACTTTCTGTTTTGAAATCATGTAAGTCATACTATAAGCATTGGAAATTTTCCCTTTTTTGAGTCTAAGAAATGGTCTGGTTTTGGAAAAATTGAATAATTTTCACGAAATTAGACAACTTCACTAAAAATCCTCAAAACTATTTTTGCAAATATCCACTGCTCAACCGAATTTGATTTGTATTGCAACTGAATCTTTTAACAGAATAGGACAACCGAATTTGAACGAAGATGAGCCAATTTGACATGGATGGGATAGTCGAGTTGAACAAGCCAATCAACATAGATGAGACAAGTAAGCTAAAAATGGTTGGGGCCGAACATTAGGATGAGGTTGTCTACGTATCCCAAAGATGGGAATCAAGCCTTATGTAGTTCCCAAGTAAGGTATACTGGGGTATTAACACTCTCCTTTTGTACTCTAACTTTTGCTAAGGCCACCCTTTTAAGTTTTCAACCTTAGGAGCTATTTTTCTTTTTTCTTTTTTCTTTTTTTTTCATTTTTGTTCTTTTTCTTTTCTTTTTACTTATTTTCTTTTTCATTTTCCTTTTCTTTGTTTTCATTTCTTCTTTTTTCTTTTCTCTTTTTCTTGCTCTAACTTTTGTCTGGGTCACCCTTCCGGGTTTTTGGCCCAGCGAGCCTCTCAAAGACAAAAAAAAAAGAGTTTAACTTGTCCATGTTGATCGATTATGAGATCTCTAGGCCATCTAAATCCCCGAGAATGGTTGTTGTTCCTGACTAAATAGTCTTGATGATGTAAGGGCCTATCCAATTGGGTCTGAATTTGCCCCTAGCGTCGCGGATAAGAACTCGATTGTCCTTCAGCAATAAATGTTTTTCTTTTAGATTCTGGGATTGGGCTTTCTTGCCGATCTCCATTGGCTTGAGAAATGACCCAGTTTTGAATCTTCAAGCATATCTGACCTTTTTGCCCCTAGTTCAAGGGTTGCTTCAAATCGGGCCATGCAACCCTCATACTTTGGTTGACTGTTGAACGTTCTGAATCAAAGTTTGGAAGTAAAGGGGTCAAGTCTTAAGGCCAAGAGTGATCATATGCTGTACAATCTCAAGATCAATTCCAGGCATGTCTTCGTAGGACCACGCAAAACATTTTTTGAAATCTTTTAATAAAGAGACTAGTTGCTCATGCTCTTTTGAAGACAATGTTGAACTAATATGGACCAAGCCAGGATCTTTCTCAGTACCCACATTAACAAACATGATATCATTCATTAAGGGCTTAGCACACCTCTCTTCCCCTCAGTCGATCAAATTTTGCAAATCCCAAGGAATTTCTCTCTCTTTGTTTTTATCACAGTGTTAGAAAAGTTTTGAAAAACTCTGGTCAATACAATGCTTTAAAAGCACAAAGAAGTAGGTGAAAATAACTGCAGTTTCATTCAGAACTTTTGGCTCAACTAGCTCAATGGTAGAAACAGACGCAAAGAAAAGAGTGAAAAGACAAACAAAAACCAACATGTAAGTGATGTCCAAGTTAACATGCCCAAAATCATTTAACCCCAACACAACAAAAATGACTCAATACCCAAGTCCGAAAATAAAATAAACAATATTTTCAAAGTACTAAAACAGTGCCTACCATCCGCCACATTTGGAGTAAAATGAGCGCCATCAGCAAGTGGATCATCCTCGATCACATAGTCGCATTATCCCCCAAATTCATTTATCCAGCGCCAATAGACTTTGTATGACCCGGCAGAGTGATGACCTTATTGTCAATTAGATCTTGAACTTCATAGAAAAGGCAAAAACAACGGTCAGTGTCATGGCCAGTTTGTTAATGAAAGGCACAATACTTGGCAACATTATACTTGGCTGGAAGGGAATTAGGGAGAGGCCAATAGTCAAGGGGTTTAAGATGGCCTTGTCCTATGAGGATTTGAAGAGCTGTGGATAAGGTCATGAAAAAGGAATTGTAGGTGCAGCTACTAGTCCTAGAAGCATTAGCAGAGGGGTTGGCAGGTATTGATTGGGTTTTAAGGAGACCTCTTATAGCTGTAGGATTAGAGTTGGAAGGCATGTTTCTGGTCAGACATCCCCTTTCATGGTTTAGCCCCAGATTTAAAATGCCCCTAACCTGAACAACAAAAGTGTCATCCACAGTTTTTGCAACAATTGTAAGCACTTGCTGTTTGTTCAGTCCCTTGGCCTTCAAAATCTCAATATCCCACCGAAGATGTACATAAGGATCAATACTTGCCTCAGCCTTGTTCTTGCCCCTTATTTCAGCTTTGCCAAGAGATTGGGTGGCTATGTCAAGGCAAGGCCCAATTGTTGTTGACATGTCATCACCCACACTTGAAATATCTATGGGTTGGCCTTTTTCAAATGCAACTTGTCCCAAGATTGGGGAGCTTTTTGACGTGAAACTTTTGGCATGTGATGTGTTTGATGAGGGGGCCAAAATCCCAAAGACTAAATCTGCCACGGTTCTCCAAAGATCTTCAATCATACTTAATAGCTCAGAAGTAGTGGGCTCAGCCATTGGTGCTTGTGGTGTATTTGAACTGACTTGGTCTTGATGAATTGGTTGGACTGAGCGCTTTGGAGTAGGTTGGGTTGGAATTGGGCTATTGTGGTGCTCAATTTTGGGGGTATGAGGTGATTGGGATTCAAGTGTGTCCATCATACATAAGCCCATACTTTCTGGAATGAACACCTCAGGCTTGGGTAAATGGGTTGGGATGATGTATATGCTAGGTTGTAGGTGGATGGCAGTGTATGGATTAGATTACGGTGTGGAAGTAATAGGTTAGTGGTGGCCTGAGGTCTTTTCGGTGGAGCTATGATCTCTTCATCAATAAAATTTTGAATCTTCTGACGGAGGCAGATGCAACGATTTGTATCATGACCGTGTTATTGATGGTAGGCACAGTATTTAGCGAGGTCATGTCTTAGTGGAAGAGGACTTGGGAGAGGTCGAGGTTCTAGGAACTCTAGGTGCCCTTTTTCTAGCAGTGTTTTCAAGGCTTGAGAAAGATTCATATAAAGAGGGTGGAAATTTCGGGCTTGGGGCCAAGTTGAAGTGGTTGGTCTTTGGCTATTATCAAGAAGAGGGTTGTTTTAGGGAAGTGGTGACAATATTTACTTCTGAGTATTTCATAACTGTGCTACCACTGGTAGTAGCATTGGAACTGTAAACAACATTTTTCCTCATAAGCTCATTACCTTCCACAATGAGCCATTGTTTGACGGCATCCTTAATTTAAACCCCAATTTCATGGAGGTCCTTAAAGTTAAATATCATTTTCTGCGATATCTCAGCTTGTTGAGCCATATCTTGTTGCAACAAATCTACTGATTGCTGAAGATAGATCAGTAAATCTTCTAGATTTATTTGAGGCTGTGCCATAATAGGGGCAGATGGTTGTGCTCTGAACAGAGGTGATCTAACTGGTAAATGCCGAGCAATTGGAACAGTAAGTCTTTATGCCCTCTTCGCCTTGCCACTGGTAGCAGTGAAGCAAACACTAGTTACCCCTGAACTAGGTCCCCAACCTTACATAGTCTATCGACACAAGTGCAGAGTACCCGGGGGATATCGAAGCCTTCTGAAGCTATGGTTTCAGGACTACCTAGCAAAAGAGAAAACAAACAGCACCTCAACCCAAATTCACTAGAATAGATATGATCACAGTTGAATGAATTTACTCCCCGCTGAAATCTGCCCCACAAACTAACACCAACCATACCACTAATATGAAATGACCATGTATAGTTTCATTATAAAGCACATACCAAGTAAAGAGAGCCAAAACACCCCTATGAGGAGGGAGGGAGGAGGGTTACCCTGTCCTAACTTTTGGCATGGTCTAGGGTTTTACTACTTCTGTCACGACCCAAACCCGTCCCTATAGGTTTAGCATCGTAACCGGCCAGTAATCCTAGATTACCTTCGGCCTCAAAGACAAAATTTCAAAATATTTATAATCATATCGGGGCCTAAAGGGGAAGTAAAGCAAAAAAAAAAAAAAAATGCCCATTGAGCTTGTGTATACATGATGACTAAAATAATTAAAACATTAAAACATAATAATAATTTATACACATGTCTTATATATCTAACACACATATATATTAAGACTCAGCAAAATATAAAACTCTGGCAAAGCTAAGGGGCTAATTTTCTTGGCTCTACTCGAACCTAACTTGTTCCATTCCGGAAGCTCTTCAAAAGGCTGACATGGGTAGACTCTGAGGCTTTCTCTATCCTTGCTACTTAGTTTGCTCACCTACATATATATATATATATAAATAGTGAGCTAAAGCCCAGCGAGTAATAACAAAATAAAGAGGCTAAATGAATGAAGTTCAACGATAATACAAAAACCAGTTTTACAATTTTGAAACAATTCTTGAATCATTTCAACATAAGACATTTGCCATATTATATCGAATGTATAACGAAACATTTTCCATACCAAATCCCTTACCGAAACATATATTTCATTTTCCGAAACAATCCATTTCAATAGGAAAAACAATTTGATTGGCCATCATATCAATCCCTTGCAATAATAAAAACCATTATGCGATAGCATTTTCATTAATTAATTAACTTCATCATTAAGATCTTTCAATGTCAAATTATGTGGTACATCCATGAAGTAATAACGAATCGTATGTCAATCAATCCAAAAGCCATGGTATTGTTACCCCCAGGCAAGGGCCTAGCCATGGTACTATTACCCCCAGGCAAGGGCCTAGCTATGGCATTATTACCCCCAAGCAAGGGCCTAGCCATGACATTGTTACCCCTAGGCAAGGGCCTATATTCAATGGATGCCACAGTGTCATTTCAAAACAGAACTTCATTCATTAGAGGACATAACATTTCAATAAGCCATGCCATCAATTATCAAATCATTTTATGAATTCATTCAATTGATGACATATCCATTTTGATAGCAATAAAATTTTCGAAAGTAAAGACAATTTGAACATATCTTTATGAGGTTATTACTCATAGTGGGTTAAGTCGATATAAGGCCTCGGGCATCCACATATACAAATCACACAACAAAGATACAATAAAAGCACCATACAATATTTATTTCATTTTAATTCAACTCTCTATATGTGTTTCTACCTTATTCCATGACTATATGAGTCCAATTGGTGCTTAGGAATACTTAGAATGTCATGAGGATACAATTATGCATTTAAAAGAGTTAGTCAAAATTTGATGAAATTAGGGTCCTCGCTCGAGCGCCGCTTTGGTTGCTCGAGTGGACTGTAAAATTTTGAAAAACTTCTGGGAGCTCGATTTTCATGCTTGAGCGAGACTTTCCTCGCTCGAGCGGACAGTGTGAATTTTGGAATTTCCAAAATTGTGTTTGAAGTTCAAGTTTGATAATTAAAGCCTCAAAACTTGTATTTTTGGTATAAAAACATGGAGAATCATTGTATAATTTAGTAAACACTCCCAATTAGAAATCATTTATTCAAAATCATGCTCCAATTGTCCAAATTTAGATTTAACTCATTTTCTTTATATCAAACCCACAATTTTTAAACATGAATTAAACTTTCCAAACTCTTGAAATTTCATGATGTATGTAAAAATTGTTGGAAAAAATGATTTTTGGTGACTTTAATTTAATATTAAAGTGTGGTGACTTTAATTAAATATTAAAGTGGGTCCTAACCTTTTATTGTGTTGGGTCCAAGTGAGCCAAAAACCGTTGGGTTTTGAATAAGAAATTGCCAAGAAATTGCTTCATGATGTTAGATTTATGAATAGGATTTTAAAGAGTATTTAAATCCTTTTTCTTGGCTAAAGGGTGTGAATCCTTTGGGCATCCAAACTTTCATATTTTTGGAAAGGGGCTATGGATACTTGGTGTTTTAATGACCAGCCTTAAAGGCTGGAGGCTCTTCTTCTCTCCCCTTTACATGTATAAATTGAGACCCTCCTATCAAGTTTCGATATAGAAATTTTTTGCTTCAATTTTACAAGTCAGTTTGCCAGAAAGTTCCTACATTGAGAGAGTGCTGCAACTATTTTTTTCGCTAAGCTAGACAGATAGTGCTTCTACCGTAGCTGGTTTTGATCGTCGTATCCTAAGAGACTGACGCCGGGTTTCCTCAAGCACTCGACCCGTGAGGCTGCGAAATCTGTTTTAAGGAAACTGCTTCCGCGCAGGCTTCGGTTTCGTCTCTTTTATTATTTTTTGTATTTCTGTTGAAATTTAATTGTAATTAGTAGCATATATTCTTGGTATATAATTTGATTTCTTCATAAATCTATTTATTTAATTTCACAATTTGAACAACAAGCTTAAAACAGATTTTTTATATATTTTCTATGAAATTGATCGAATAGATTTATATAGACAATTAGGTTAGCTTTGTATAATGTTACTAGGATCTATTGCGGAATTGCTCACTGTTTCAATAATTGTAAATTATGCTATGGTACTCTCTAATTGTTTAGTTTAGTTAGAATTCTCTATCATACTTTGCATAAATTTTAAGGTTATAAAATATAATTTATGGATGTTGCAATTTTGACATGCTAATTCTATTCTAGTTTAATTTTTTACATGCTTATTATTTTCTAAACTAGATTACATAATTTAATGGTTTTAGAATTATTTGCATACGTTAATTGCTAAATGGTTATTGGTTTGTAACTCTTGCCTATTAATTTTAGTTTAATGTATTTGAAGTTATAAAATTTTTATGAATTGTATACATGATTAATTTGAATTTAATTGGGTGCATTAATCTAAATTATCTAATTGGGTGCATTAATGTGAATTATTTAATTGGGTGCATTAATCTAAGTTATCTAATTGGGTGCATTAATGTGAATTATTTAATTAGGTGCATTAATCTAAATTATCTAATTGGGAGCATTAATCTAAATTATTTAATTGGGTGCATTAACTTTGAATCTAACTTATTTATTTGGAGTTAATAGTTTAAATGTTTATTATGAATTAATTTCATTCATAACCCATGTGTATAGAACTTTATTTTAAAGTTTTAATTTAATTGGCATTTTAATGCATTGGTTACTTATATAATTAAAAATTGGCGGATGGTTTCATTTAATTTATTAAATTTTTTAGATTATTTGTTTGTTTTTTGTTATGGTTTTTTCTGCTAAATTTCGTTACAGGAATACTTATGCGAAAGGGAATGGAAAAATAAATACAAAACAAAATGAATAGTATTTGGGATGTAAAAACAAAAATGTTTGGACTACTAACTTTTGTGTTGAATAGGAATACCTAAGCGTGGAAAGGCTTTTGGACTAAATAGAATTCTTATGGATTACCTATTTTATTTAAATGTTTGAAGCATGTTTTGCTTGAGATTTAGTTGGTTTGTTTACCAATTTGTCATAGCAAGTTTTATTTGCTTGTTTTGTTAGAAGCATTTTATATGCGTGTAATTGTTATAGCAATTTTTAAATTGCTTGTAAGTTTGGAACTTGATTTGGTTTTTTGTGATAAAAACCAAAGTGTTTAGCTTTGGCTAAAGAGTAGTTCTTATTGGTTCAGAAATGACAACTAAGACGGATTTGGTTTCAAACCTTTCGAGTTTGAGGAAGTCTTTGGGTTTAATCATTTTATTCCCAAAGTGTTGGAAAACCAAGTTTGGAGAAAGTCTTTGGTTATAATCTGATTATGTCCAAAGTGTTTTGGTTTTGAGAAAGGAAACCAAATTTAGCATTAGCTAAAATATTTCTGATTTTATTCAGAAATAATGGGCGTAGTTCCGAGCGTATCAGTTAATTTTTATGAGTGGTATAATTCTGGTAGCAAATTTTATTTGCTTGGAAATCGGTTTGTTATAACCTGGTTTATCCCCTGGAAATCTTAATTTTAAAATTGTTTCCTATAGACTAGGAGTCAACACGCTCTTGGATGTTTTGTCAAAAGGTTAACTGGGTTTTAAGTGGGACCGATGTGACCCCTCCAGTCTTCCTGGGAACATTCCTGACCATGTTCGATTCTAGGTTAAATGGTGAGATTAGTTTTGAATTAAATTTCCATCTGAGGGATTTTCTAAGGGTTAAGTTTAATTTCTGGAATCACAGAAGTGAAATTCAGTTGTGATGTTTCAGAAATGGCTTCAAAAGGTGACAAACAGAAATGTTGTTCCACTTGACAACCTTAGCCTCACGAGATTCTTAAAGGAAGATCTTAAGGGATCAAGTATGATTAAAGGAAATCATAAGATTGCATTAAAATATCTCTGAATTGATCAGATGTAACTAGTATGGTATCCTTATGTTATTTATAGCATTTATGATTGCTATGTGACTTTGCTTAAAAGCAAAGTTGAGACAACTTGTTATAGTGGGTGAATATTTTTTGGATTTTTAAATTCCAAATATATTCTTAAATTGGTGGCTCCTAGTGAGTACAAGATCACTGATCACGGAGATAGAAAATTGGTGGTTCCTAGGTGGTGTTAGACCACTAGCTACACAGTTATGAGATTGTGGTTCCTAGTAGTGAATAGATTACTGATCATATGTCAAGACATCATGATTCTTAGTAGTGGAGAGGCTACTGGTCATATGTCAAGACATGATGATTCCTAGTAATGAAAGAGTCTATTGATCCTATGTCAAGACGTTGTGATTTCTAGTAGTAAAGTGACTACTGATCACAGGTTAATACATTGTAATGCCTAGTAGTAGAAAGTCTACTGACCACATGCTGAGAAATTAGTGATTCCTAGTGATAAGACTACTGTCCATGTTATGAAGTTCCAAATAGTAGACTATTGAACACTGGATTTGTGTTTCCTAATAGTAAGACTATTGGCTTCAGAGTGATAGGTTGGACCAAATATATTTTGGTGCCTAATTCAGCTGATTACATTCTAGGAATGTATTTATTGTGATATGATTTTGAGAGTTTCATAATCATTGTGACACAAGGATTTGTTTAAGACTTTGTATAAATTCTACAAAGAAGACTTAATTATCTGACTCCGAAATTGATGTGGATAATAGAAAGAAAGGAGGGAGTACCTCCTCAATGAAGGCCAATGTCATTGAGCATGGCAAATCTTCTGGGGTAAGGAAGAAGTCCCCTGTGATCCAGGGCTGCATGCTGGGGCCAAGGGGTGGTGTTGCAAAGAAGCTGGCATACAAGCCGCAGAAACCTAGTTATCGGTTCTTTGGGAAGTGCTACAACTGTCGTAGCGAGGGGTTTTAGCTTTACTAGGGCTACACGCCACATCTACTCCGAGAAGGAGCAGTTTACAACTCTCAAACCGGTTACAAATGGTAAGAAGTTGTTTATGGGAAACTCTACTACCTAATTTGTTGAGGGAAAGGTGGTCCTGAAGTTAACCTCGGGAAAGAGCTAACCTTGAACAAAGTCCTATTTGTTTTGGACATTTGTAAGAATCTTATCTCTAGGTCTCTTCTTAGTAAACATGTTTTTTCATGGTTTTTTCTGACAAGGTCATTCTGACGAAACACAAGTGTGAAACTTACGTTGAAGCGAAGTAGACAAGATCCCGTATGAGTTATGGAAAGGTGTTAAGTCTTCTTATAAATTCTTACGAATGTGGGGGTGTCTTGCTGTTGTGGCGATTCCTACACTCTAACGGGTTAGGATAGGCCCAAAATCCGTGGATTGTATATTCATTGGTTATGCACATAATAGTAGTGCATATCAGTTTCTTGTACATAAGTCTGAAACTTCAGACATTCACAAGAATACTTTCATGGAGTCAAGGAATGCATGTTTCTTTGAAGACATTTTTCCTTGCCGAACCTAAGAAGGGGTTCCGAGGTTTTGGAGCAATTTGATGAGCTTGCTAGTGATAATGATCATTTTAATGATCAAGTTGAGAATCAAGGTGATAATTAGCCCAGAAGGAGTAAAAAGGCTAGGATGTCCAAGTCTTTTGATCCAGACTTCTTGACTTATATGGTTGAGAACGAACCTCAAACTTTCCACGAAGTTGTGACTTCTTTTGAGAGTCCTTGATGGAAAGAAGCGATCAAAAGTGAGATTGACTCCATCTTACAGAACCAAACCTGGGAGTTGGTAGATTTACCTCCAGGTTGTAAGCCTTTAGGCTGCAAATGGTTTTTTAAAAGAAAGATAAAGGCCATTGGGTCTTTTGACAAGTATAAGGTGAGGCTCGTTATCATAGGGTACAGGCAACGAGAAGGCCTGGATTACTTTGATACGTACTCACCTATTACTAGGATAACATCTATTCGCATGGTGATTGCGTTAGCAGCTTTGTGCAATCTGGAGATACAATAGATGGATGTAAAGACAGCTTTCTTAAATGGGGATTTGAATGAAGAAATCCACATGGAGCAACCTGAAGGGTTTTCAGCTCCAGGGCAAAGCAAGAAAGTTTGTAAACTTGTTAAATCTTTGTATGGTTTGAAGCAAGCGCCTTAACAATGGCATGAGAAGTTTGACAACGTAATGTTGTCAAGTGGGTTTAGAATCAACGAATGTGACATGTGTGTTTATGTCAAAGACACTGACAGAGGTTATGTCATTTTTTGTCTATATGTTGATGATATGCTCATTATACATAGTAACGATGAAATGATCAAAACTACCAAGAAGTTGTTAAACTCTAAGTTTGACATGAAGGATATGGGCATTGCAGATGTTATTCTGGGAATTAAGATTACCAGAATCTCTGGCGGAATTGTACTATCTCAGTCTCATTATGTTGATAAGATACTTGAGAAGTTTAGTGGATCAGATACGAGTGTGTCATCGACACTTGTAGACTTAAGTCTTCATTTTACCAAGAATTATAAAGAGTGTCTATGTTAGAATATTCTCGGGTAAATGGAAGTTTAATGTATCTGATGAGTTGTACTAGGTCGGATATAGCTTACTTGGTTAGCAGGCTTAGTAGATACACAAGTAATCCCGATGCTTCTCTTTGGAAGGGCATTGTGCGGGTGTTAAGATATTTACGCTACACTCGGGATTATGGGCTGCATTATACTCGATATCCAGCGGTGCTTAAAGGATATAGTGACGCGAATTGGATATCAGATATAAAGGACTCAAAGTCCACTAGTGGATATGTGTTCACTCTTGCTAGGGCAACCGTGTCTTGGAAATCTTCCAAGCAAAACGTGTATATCTAGATCAACGATGGAATCAGAGTTTATTGCTTTGGATAAAGCAACGGAAGAAGTAGAATGCCTTCACCATTTCATTGAAGATATTCCACGTTGGTCTAAACCTATGCCAGTTATTTGTATTCATTGTGATTGTCAATCTGCAATTGGTAGGGCACAGAGTAATATGTATAATGGAAAGTCTAGACATATCCTTCATAGACATAATTCCATACGACAACTACTCTCGAATGGAGTTGTCTCTTTAGACTATGTAAAGTCTAAGGACAACATTACGGATCTGCTAACCAAAGGGTTAAGTCGAGTGTTAGTCGAAATGTCGTCAAAAGGAATGGGGTTAAGGCCTTTGGAAGTTACTGGAATGGAAACCCAACCTAGTTGATTGGAGATCCCAAGATCTAGGTTCAATGGGACAACCTAATTGCGTGTAATGGTGGTATGTCACTGAGGAGGTTAAACCTCCAGCCATTCCTTCTATCAGTGATACCTACAAGTGTAGAGGATAAGCTGAGCTTTTAATGACTCCTGTGTGTTAAGCTGTTGAGCTAAGTATTGCAGGATACTTTAGTAGAGTCACCTATGTGAGTTTGAAGTGGGGCCGCTTCTAAAAAAATTAGGCAGGCCAAGATTCTTTGAAACCACTCGTTGAACCAGGCTAGTGTCCAGGGCCACACAGGGCACACCAGTGAGAACAGAATGGTGGTAGAAGTAATTCCCGTGTGAGATCTATTGTTTCAATTTACATAAACGGCAGAGCAGTTCAAGATGTCTTATTCACTGATCAGCCAGTAAACTCGGTAGGTTTTCACTTGGAGAGGTTCAAAACCAAAAGCTACATTCTCTGATGTCGGGGTTAGTTCGTTGTACTCTCTCTTCGAGTCATTATTGTTGAACGATGTCCGTTTGTTGAGTCTTTCGGTCAATTTTTATTCATGTGGGGAATTGTTGGAAAAAATGATTTTTGGTGACTTTAATTAAATATTAAAATGGGTCCCAACCTTTTATTGTGTTGCGTCCAAGTGAGCCAAACACCGTTGGGTTTTGAATAAGAAATTGCCAAGAAATTGCTTCATGATGTTAGATTCATGAATAGGATTTTAAAGAGTATTTAAATCATTTTTCTTGGCTAAAGGGTGTGAATCCTTTGGGCATCCAAACTTTCATATTTTTGGAAAGGGGCTATGGATGCTTGGTGTTTTGATGACCAGCCTTAAAGGCTGGAGGCTCTTCTTCTCTCTCCTTTACATGTATAAATTGAAACCCTCCTATCAAGTTTCAATATAAAAAATTTTTGCTTCAATTTTACAAGTCAGTTTGCCAGAAAGTTCTTACATTGAGAGAGTGCTGCCACTGTTTTTGTTCGCTAAGCTAGACAGATAGTGCTTCTGCCGTAGCTGGTTTTGACCATCGTATCCTGAGAGACTGACGCCAGGTTTCCTCAAGCACTCGACCCGTGAGGCGGCGAAATCTGTTTTAAGAAAACTGCTTCCGTGTAGGCTTCAATTTTGTCTCTTTACCCTTTTATTGTTTTGTGTATTTCTGTTGAAATTTAATTGTAATTATTAGGATATGTTCTTAGTATATAATTTGATTTCTTCATAAATTTATTTATTTAATTTCACAATTTGAACAACAAAAATAGAACCCAATTTTATTATTAATAACAAAAATCAACTTAACTATGAATTACATAAATCAATTTATTAGAAATTCAACTTAACTAAATTTTTAACCAAAAACTTAATTTATAATCATAGATGTTTTAAAATGTGTTTAAATTGAATAAAACTTTTAAATTAAATTACATGCATTGATTAAATATCAAAATCAAACAAATTCCTAATTTTCAAAGCTCTTCCTTTTTCTCTTCAAAATATGAGATTGAATTAGTTCAAATTCTTCAAAATCTATGATGCATGTAACATTAGAGTATTAAAACTTACAAAATTTGTCCATGCATGTATAAATGAAACTACAATTCATGCAAGACTACAAAAACCAAACTCAACATAATTGATTTCTAAATTAATTTCCATAAATTGAACATAACTCCATTGTATGGGTCAAATCTTATAGGACTCAATTCAAGAATAATTCTTAAAATTAAACTCAAACTTGACAAGTTTAAAGAATCATAACTCATATTTTGCAACCTAACTTGATTGAACATGCAAGACTCAATTTCTATGAATTTATATAACTAATCCTCAAATCTCTATTTTAATTTTCTCAAATCCACCTTCAATCAATTTTGTCTAGATTAATTAAAGAACACTAGAAAGAAGATGGAATTTCTTACCTTAAGATGAATTTTCCATAATTTTTAACTTTAATTTTGGTAGCCCACAAACCCACTTCTTCTTTATTCTTTCTTCCTTCCATTCCCACGCTATGCTCCAGCAAATGACTACAATGTATATATATATATATGATGAATCTCTCTCTCTCTCTCTCTCTCTCTCTCTCTCTCTCTCTCTCTCTCTCTCTCTCTCTCTCTTAGCTGCTTCCAGAGCACACTTGCACCTCCCTCTTTTGATTTCATTTCTTTCTCTTAAGTCTCCAACACCAAGGTATAAACATACACTCATACTAACCCATCACACTACACACGTGCACAATCTGGATATTTTTTCAAATTAATTTATGATTAGAATTAACTTATTGGAAAATGGTTAGTAGCTCAAATCCTAGCTTCCCCGAATCCCCCGGCTGTCCAAAACGACGTCGGTTTGGGCGGGTTTTTTGTTTTGTTTGTTTTTTTTTTTTTTTCTCCTTATGCAGTCTGAAATAAAGGGAGAGAAAGAGAAAAGAGGGAGAGAAGAAAGAAGAAGAGGCGAAAAGAAAGAGAATGACAGAAAGAGAAAGGAGGGGAAGAAGGAATGGGGAGAGAGAGAGAGGGTCGATCGCCGATTGCCGCCTCCGCCGCCAATCGCAGATCTCCTTAGCCCACTTTTTTTTTTTTTTTTTTTTTTCAGATCGAAGCCCATTTTTTTTTTATTATTTTTTTTTTCTGAAAATGTGTTGATGATGATGATGGTGATGTTGATGAAGATGTTGTTGTTGATGATAAATGGTTGTTGATGATGTTGATATTGTGGTTGAATGGTTGTTGATGATGATGTTGATGAAGATCTGAAGATGATGATGATGACGATGATGATGATGATGTTGTTGTTGATGATGTTTTCTCTCTCTCTCTCTCTCTCTCTCTCTCTCTCTGCTACTCTCCTCTTCCTCCTCCTCCTTCTTCTTCTTCTTCTTCTTCTTCTTCTTCTTCTTTTTTCTTTTGCGTTATTGAAAAAAAAAAAAAAATCAACACGACAAAAACGACGTCGTTTTGAATTTAGGGGATTCGGGGAAGGAAGGATTCGAGCTACGTAGTATAACTGTTAACTTATTATATAATTATCCATTAACTTTATTAAACACAATTTGATCTTAATTAATCTTAATTAGTACACAATTTAGTTAATCATGATTAATCACAAATCCTACAAAATTTAAGTAATCTAATCGACTTCAATTGAGACCCAATTAATTATATTTAATTTTATCAGTCTGAATCAGATTTTTAATCACTCCCAAAAGGCTCCAAATATTAAATTAAACTTATTGTCATCATCAATTTCAATTTTCCAAACCATTTTGGCCATCAATTTCTAATCAGACTTCAAATTTCTGTCAATCAATTACATATTCAAATTGGACACCCCATAAATAAATTTAATTCATAATAATCACCATTCTCAATCCTCATAATTTAATTAACTTAATTAACTCCAATTAGAACCCTATTAATCAAATATTGATTTTACTAAACTGAACTAAATATTAATTAAACTCCCAAATAGGTCTGTAATTACAGTTAAATTGATTCAACTTCTTAATTTCATTTCCTTAAGCCATTTGGGCCCTTAATTTCTAATTCCAAAATAAATCTTTAATAGAATCATCCACGAATCAGATTCTACAATTCTCATAATTCCCAATTTAAAGTAGGATAATAACTAACGAAAATCTCAAATCTCCTTAATTAACCAAATATAAAATATTATACGTGGCGAGGTCGTCACAACTTTAAGCAAGTAGTTTCACAAAATCCTGCATACGGGCGAGCATTATGTCCTGAGTTGGAACAGTCACTATGGCTTTACTATATGCAGCTAGGCCGATTGGTCAAAAGGGTACCACAGCAAAATTACCTAATATACCTCTCACACCTAACACTGAGAAGTGAAAGGAGGATCAAAGGGTATAGCAGTAGTCCAGATCCAAGGGTTGTGTTTCCAACATGGCAAAGCCCACAACCAGCGAACCTTTTAGAAAACTTTTTAGGCAAGCCTTCAACAAGCCATCCATGAATAGCAGATAGAAAACACAGTGACTTAGAATAACAATACAGATGCAAATGCAAATGCAAATAACATATATCTGTAAATAAAATTTCACATCATTAAGTCCGAGTCAAGTTCTCTACTTTCCCCAACAGAGTCACCAGAAATTGTAGCTTGCTTTCATGCTCCTTTCGGATACGATTGCCTTACAGTTCAGGCTCTTGTGGTTTTGAATTTGATTTCACAAATGCAATGTGAAATAGATAAACACAAATGAGTCCAAATCTGGCAAATCTTTTGGAAAATGGATTTTGAATCAAAATGCCAAAAATGGACCGTTTTGCCAGATTACAGAGTTGCCACCTAAATATTTTTGCAAAAATTAGGAAACCCAAGACTCATGCCAAAGGCCACTTATCTGTCATCACCAAAGTGTCTCCGCTCGAGAGCTTAGGTATAAGAGGGGAACGTCATCAATTGAGTATTCCACTCACTCGATCAAAGATCGACCTCTACTAATTATGATATGATTCTTATGTATAGTATATGCTCTTATTCTGATTTTTATGCTATTCTTACTATGTGTTGCACATAAATATAGACTAATTCGCCCACTTTGGAATACTTCGATTTCATGTTTGTTTGAAAAGTGTTTTGAATATATACCACTCAAAAAAGTGATCTCATATGTACATTTGATCAAACTATCCCAATTTGAGCAATTAGCCTTCATTCACAGGCATTCAACAAGTATATCATTTAAGCACTCAGTCTCATGGTATTTGTGCTTGATATGGCAACAATCATACACACGTAATATGCTACAGCGAAAATGCTCACCTAGTACTCAACCGAGACAAGCCAAAAGAAGAAAAATAGTTAGAAAAAATGCATGATCCTAACGATGTAAAATGACTAATGCAACACAGACAAAATGCAACTAAGAGACTCGGCTACTAGTATGACATGTGAATCATTTTGATAGTATGCAGTTAAGCACGTTTTCTTGGATAAGAAACAACCACAAAGTTGGAATGATGCACCGAGCCAAATGTATGCAAAAATGGATATGGTAAGCACGATCATGATATGAAAAATGTAAAACATGATGCTACCATTATAAGCGGATAAAGAAAAGGAAGAAAGAAATAAGGTTGAAAGACATACACAATATTACAATTTTGCCCTCATGCAAGAGAGTTCGAATAAATGTCCTAATACTAATTATTACAATACCAAATAAATGAATTAACTGCACTAAGTAATTAATTACAACACAAATAAATTAACTAAGTAACTAATTATTACAAATTCAAAGGAATTAGCTAATTAATTACAACATGCTAATTAATCTAAGAGCAATTCACGCGTGCAACCGAAAACATCCTCCAAAAAACGCCTCTATTCTGCTGTCTGAACTATTCTATTCGCAATCAAAAAATAAATATGTTTTTGCCCCAGCTTCTGCTCTATTTTACCATAAAAATGGCAATGCTTGGTTAAAATGAGGTGGCTGGCCAGCCAAGGAAAGTGGTCTGCTGGATGCAAAGGTGGCCGGCCAGCCACTAACTTTGATACTGCCCTACTGCATTAAAAAAGAAACAGAGCAGAAACAGAGTGTTTCTAGGAGATGTTTATTCTCTCTACATCTCCCTATCATGAAATAGATCAAGAAATGGGTAGAATCGATCCATAAATCATCAATGATCGCAAGGTTATTACATGATGATCTATGAACCAATTGGACAAAAATATCAATGACATGAAATGAAAGACCAACAACACCCATCTCCTATCATGGAGTCACCTCAAGGAAAGGAGTGGACATTGCTCCTTGAACCATTAACATCACTAGGAGTATGTAATGATCCAAGGCTCAATAGGTTCAATTAATGTCAGATTGAACGCGACTTGATTTATTATCTTGTTATCATTTTTTGTCCAATTTTATTAGCCATTTTTACATTACCTTGCCATTCTTTAATCATTTTGTCCCAAAAGTGATAATTATGTCCACTAATGAAGAGAAGTGTTAAACAAGGAGTTATTCTTGTCATGAGAGAGAGAGAGAGAGAGAGAGAGAGAGAGAGAGAGAGAGATGTAATGCCTTGGTAATGAACCTCCGAAGAGATTAAACCATTAAACATGGAAGGGACTCTTTCTTATGCCTTAAACAACACTCGTTTGAAACAACTCTCAAACAAAGAGAAAATCAAGAATGGAGAGAGGCTGCAGGGATGATTAGCACAAGTGTGAGAAAATGCATGAAAGCTATGAAAATGAGGGCTATGAACTCAAATAGGTTGGTGTTTGAAGCCTAAACCACCAAACCTATGAGGACTACAACACTATAAGCATACTATACAAAGCATGAATGAAGTAAACAGATTAAAATTGTCTTAACACTCACCAAAACAGTGCTGGAGTTAGCACAGAAAAGCTAGAAAAAGTGAACTAAAATAATGGAGAAATGAAACTAGTAAGCAAGCCTAAGGAGGGATGGCTAACCCCTCCATTTTTTGAACCTCAAAACCACATTTTTAGCCTCTGAAAACAATAGTAAAAAGTTGGGGAAAAAAAAACTGAGAAAGAAGTGGGAAACACAAGGGCCAAAGCTTAGGAAACAAGGTTCAAAGAAGAGTGGTTAACCCCTCCACCTTTGATAGCTTTAAGCCACAAGTTTCAGCCCACAAAAATAGTGTAAAAACAATACAAAAACAGCAAGAAAAGATAGGGGAGAAATAGTGTAGAGATGCCCAAAATTATACCTCTTGAAGAGAGGTAACTCCTTTGTTCACAAACCAACAAGTTCTCACTCTTAAGGACTGAGATTTGAGCTCAAGAACCTTCGCAAGAAGAGCCAAATTTTTGGTTTAGAAAGTGTAGAGAGAGAGTGTGTAGGTTGCAAGATAAAGAGGGGGTGTGTTTTACAAGTTTTGGTCCTTTAGGAATTTTTTCTAACTTAAAATCAAGAGAGTTGGTCTTGTATTTATAGAAAAATAACCTCTTAGGTTGGAAATATCTGTATAGAGACAGCTGGTGCAAGGCATGCACATGGGGGGAGCAGATCGTAGCAAAATATCTACTTGTCAAGACACCTAGCTGATCGGCCAAGTAGGGGACGGCCGGCCACCAAAAACTAGCTGGCCAGCCACAGAAAACTGTTCTCAAGTCTGACTTCAAATGAGAATATCTCCCTCATCCGGACTCAATTTAGGGATTTTTTAGTCTAAATTAAAGCTTTGAAAGTCTACTTTCCAATGAGGTGGCCTTACATTTAAATTCTAAGTGTACGAAGAAATATACCTAATTTAGTGAAGGTTGCTATTTCTTTCTTAACGGTTTGATGCCCAACTCAAAACGACAATATCTCCCTCATCCGGAGTTAGTTTAAGATAAGTCTTGAGTCCATATTGAAGCTCCAGAAGTCTAATTTCTAATGGTGGTGACCTCACATCTAAATTCTAAGTGTACAAAGATATATTCCTAATTTAGTGAAGGTTACTCATTTCTTTCTTAACAGTTTGATGCCCAACCTTTTCCAAACTAGTTTCCTTCCACCCCCTCCTATTTTCTTGAACTCCAAACCTATAAATAAGATATTTTTAAAAATATTTCAAAGAGTTAACCTCCCTTCCATTTATTTCAACTTTATCCTTACTCAGTTTACCGAAAAAGTATAATATTTTAAACGAAATGCGAGCCTTGGAATATCGTAGAAACATTTGGAAACATATTTTGAAAAAGAGGGTTTTAATGTCTAAAATAGTTTTGGTCAAAAATGGGGTGTAAGGTTGGGATTTAGAAGCTCTTCTTATTGAAGAAAATGAGCGATTGTACAGCTTCACTTTTCATCATCGAGTGATCAACCTAAGGCGCCCAAGTCTAAGGGCGGTCAAAAATGGGGTGTCTACAGAGAGAGAGAGAGAGACACAGAGAGAGAGAGAGAGAGAGAGAGAGAGAGAGAGGGAAAAACGAAAATATCAGAGGCACCAAGCGTTTGAGAAATTTGGAAATTTTGGGCCTTTTTGTGACTCTTAGTGACAGCACAATGATGCCTCTCGCCAAAAAAAAAATTTTTTTAATTAAAATACATATTTACGTCAGGAGGGAAGAAACTCCACAAAAAATAAGCCTTTTGCGACCGCCATAGTTTTGTTGTTGCAAAAATCATTGAATATACGCTTCCATCTTTTTGAGATAGAAATTACCATCGCAATAAATGATCATTGGCGATAGAATATTAACCATCACAAAAGCAGGCTCCCTGTGCACGTCTGAATGTCGTGTCTTTTTTGTTTTACCTTGATTCTTGTTTTGAGTCATTTCGAGTGTTACTCGATGTGTTTAGGTTGTTCACTTTTTGTTTTCCGTTGTTGAGTCGCGGTGTGTCAGGTTCAACAGAGGCTCAATACCCAGTCGAGAACTTATTCTCACCCTCAATTTCAAAAAAAATCATCTTGTGCTCAGAGTGTTGTGCCATTCTCCACATTTGTGCAAAACAATATTTGTTCTTTCATAAAACCGCAGGGTTCAACCCAGGTCATGTGAGAATAGTAGAACCAAGACTTATCTGAAGCTATAGTGGTTCCGGACTGCAAGGCAAAAGCAAAAGAGGAAAATGTCGGTCATCTGAGTTTGTTCCAACTTCAGTAAGCTCCAAGATTGCATTCCGTATGCACCTCGTCAGGCGTTGTCAATGCTCTGAAGTATGAATGTGCCTTTACCTCAAGCTCAAGCTCAGGCCCAAGTCTGCTTCAAGCCAGAATGGGAGTGTACCTTTTCAGAACCTTTGTACTGTATGTTGAAGGTAAGTGTTCAAAGAACACAAAAAGGGGAGAGCCCCGTCACAGTAGAGAGGTTTATCGCCACTCATCCCGTGAGGTGCTTTCTAAAGCACCGCTATGTTTGTTTGTTGCATTCTTCACACATCATGCATTGTATTGCATTGTACCTATCAAGTTCCTTTCTCATTCATACACGATATTGTATGTACGGTTCATTCAAAGAAGTTCCGTTTGAGATCATTTATTAGTGTATCAATCACACTTCATTCGTTTTGTGTATCTATCACACACATTATCATTTTGTGTATCTATCACGCATATATTCACTTTAGTGTATCAATCACACTTCATTCAGTTAGTGTATCAATCACACTTCATTTATTTAGTGT
The DNA here is from genome assembly GCA_025200525.1 of Camellia lanceoleosa. NCBI lineage: Eukaryota > Viridiplantae > Streptophyta > Magnoliopsida > Ericales > Theaceae > Camellia > Camellia lanceoleosa. The sequence goes on along the minus strand of JANUSC010000288.1, from coordinate 103,265 downwards.
ATCAATCACACTATGTTCACTTTGTGTATCTATCACACTTTCTTTATTCGCTTAGTGTATCAATCACACTCTCTTCACCTTAGTGTATCAATCACACTTCATTCATTTTTTGTGTAGCTATCACACACATCCTCATTTTGTGTATCTATCATGCACATATTCACATCATCACCTTTAGTGTATCCATCACACTTCTTCACTAAGTGCATCTATCACACTTCGTGTTCACATTCAGTATATCTATCATACTTTGTTCACTAAGTGCATCTATCACACTTCGTGTTCGCATTTAGTATATCCATCATACTTGTTCACTAAGTGCATCTATCACACTTTGTGTTCACATTCAGTATATCCATCATACTTTGTTCACTAAGTGCATCTATCACACTTCGTGTTCACATTTAGTATATCCATCATACTTGTTCACTAAGTGCATCTATCACACTTTGTGTTCACATTCAGTATATCCATCATACTTTGTTCACTAAGTGCATTTATCACACTTCGTGTTCAGATTTAGTATATCCATCATACTTGTTCACTAAGTGCATCTATCACACTTCGTGTTCACATTTAGTATATCCATCATACTTGTTCACTAAGTGCATCTATCACACTTCGTGTTCACATTTAGTATATCCATCATACTTGTTCACTAAGTGCATCTATCACACTTCGTGTTCACATTTAGTATATCCATGATACTTGTTCACTAAGTGCATCTATCACACTTCGTGTTCACATTTAGTGTATCAATCAAACCTTGTTCACTTAGTGCATCTATCACACTTTGTGTTTGCCTTTTGTGTATCCATCACACTTTGCTCACTTCATTCATTTAATGTATCAATCACACTTTGTTCATATAGTGTGTCTATCACACACTCGCTTTGTGTATCAATCACACACACTCACTTTGTGTATCAATTGCACATGCCCCTTTGTGTATCCACCACACACATTTGCTTAGTATATCTATCACATATTTGCTTAGTGTGTCCATCACACTCGTTTTGCTTTGTGTATCTGTCACACTTTGCTTCACTTAGTGTATCAACCACACTTTATTCATATAGTGTATCCATCACACTCTCTTCACTTTTGTGTATCTATCACACATGTTTGTCCACTTAGTGTATCTATCACACTTTGTTCGCTTTTGTGTATCTAACGCACATGTTCATGAGAATTGCATAATTCTCTTACATCCTTTCTGCATCATAGTGTAGTTTGGTGTATGCTAGCTTAAAACTGTTGCATGTGTGCTTCGTTACAGCTTTTTGTGCATGATCATCAGTTATGCCCGGCTCTGTGCATCAGCTTGCATTTTTCCCCTACCTTCGGGTGCATATCTTGTTTGTCTTGCGTGTTTGTCTAAGTCTTCGGCCTTATCAAAAATGGGTCGTCTCTGGGCTTTGACAATCACTCTCGTCATTGTTATGACTTTCGAGTTCTGTCAGAGAGGGGCAACTGTAGACACCCCATTTTTGACCGTCCTCAAGACTTGGACGTCACCGTTTGAACACTCGGTGATTATCCATGTTTGTGTTTGTCTTGAGTTCCCGGAGGTCTCGACTACGCGCCTCGCCTCAGGATCTCTCGATTCGACTGTTTTGTGTCTGGTTTTGCACCAAGCACTTGCGTTTTGCCTTTGAGGGACAGGGTAGGGCTTGTGGGCCATCTCCACACCTCACCGGCCATGGCTTGAGGCCACCGGCCCTATTTTCTTGCCACCGGCCATTGGTGATGGCCGGTCGGCATTATTGGTGGTCAGTCGGCATATTTTGTGGTCAGTCGGCCATCTTTGTTGGCCAATTGGCTCTTTTTCTGGCCGAGACCTCTTCTTGGGGAGGCTTGACCCTTTTGCCCCCCGTGTTTTAGCTTCTTGAGGAAGTTTGAACCTTTTGACCCTTGGTTCTAGCTTCTTGAGGAAGCTTGAACCTTTTGAACCTTGGTTCTAGCTTCTCCAAGAAGCTTGACCCTTTTTAGCTTCTCCAAGAAGCTTGAACCTTTTTAGCTTCTCCAAGAAGCTTGCACCTTTCTAGCTTCCAAGAGAAGCTTGCACCTCTGAACCTTTTGCCTAGCTTCCAAGAGAAGCTTGCACCTCTTGAACCTTTTGTCTAGCTTCTCCAAGAAGCTTGGCCTTCTTGACCCCTTTGCTTCGCTTCCTTTGGAAGCTTGCCCCTTTTGACCCTTTTTGTGTTAGCTTCTCTAAGAAGCTTAGCACCTTGTCTTGCTCTATATATAGAGAGCCTCTCCACCATTTTCAAGGGTTAGAAAATCTTGTATATATAGAATATATATCACTCTCTCTCTCTATATCTCTCTCTACATTTTTATGTGTTAGAGTGCTCCAAAGTGAGTGATTCTTGGCCCCTTTGCACCACGACTCCTATCCTAACACCTCCATCATCAACCTAAGGAGTTTGGAGGCCATTTTTAGAGGCTAAGGGACTGGTTTTTGATCCAAGAAGCTGCTGGTTTCGTTGGTCTACAAGGGTGAGCCTTTAATCCTCTTTTATTCCCCGTTTTTGCACCAGCTTTTAGCCTGCCTTTCTTGCTGTTTTGAGCTTTGTGTATAACATAAAAAAGTTTTTTTCTTTTGTGTTTAAGATACTTCATTAAGGACACTTTTGTGTTTGGGGTCGTTTACCCCCTCTTAGGCCTTGTTTGGCCCCATTTTGTGCTATTTTTGGTGAACTTCGGGAACACCTTGTTTGGGCCTCCTCACCACTGAAATCTTGAGGAATTTCAGTGGTTAGGATGGTGGTTTAGGGTCCTAATAAGGAGAGGGCCACCCCCTCTCCTTGTTGTCTTCAAAAAGTGCCATTTTAGCCTCATGTGTGAGCACCATTTTTAAGTGCATGTTGGCCATGTCTTAAGTGTTATTTGGTAATATTTTGCCATGTATTGCCTCTGTTTTTACTTGGTTTAGACACACCATGCTTGCTTTGCATACTTGTCTTGTAATGCCATGAAATTGCCTTAACATGTATCTAGCATTTGGACCACCATGCTTGCATATTTTGGCTTAGCTTTGTGAAGTTTTTGGCCATGTTTTAACATGATTAAGGTCTGTTTTTGGTTGTTTAGGCCATCCTTGCCATGCTTTGTATAACTCCTTTGTATTCTAGCTTACTAGCCTTGAGTATGTGGGTCACTAGCATGCATTAGTTGGCTTATTCTCATGATTTGGCATCATTGGAAACCGTATTTCAGTCCATGTTCCATGCTTGCATACTTGCATTTTCCATCCCTTTCATGCTTTGAAGAGTTGATGGCCTATGCTCTATGTTTAAGCCCTTGTGCATGCATGCTTGTATGTGTTTTGGCCCTCATTTCCATGACATTTAGCCACTGTTTTGGATCTAGAATAGAGTTGCCCAAATTAGTTTAAGTCTATGCTTGACATGTTGCTCAAATGTTATTGCCTTGTTTCATGCCTTGCATGCTTGTTTGCTTAGGTTGTGTGCCTAGTGTGCATTACTTGCTCGCATGTTCATGTTGCATGTTTAGATTGCATGCTTAGGTTGCATTTGGCATGCATGCCTTGCCTCTTGAATCACCATGATTGAGGTTGGGTTCCTTATGTGTTTGTGTGCATTACATTTGACATTAAAATGCACAACTTAGCTTCTTGGGCCATCACGCATTGAAATGCGCGATTGGTAGTCCGAGAATCGAGCACCATACCCCTTTGAGTCAAAAACATGATAAGGGATGTGGTGGTGCACACATTTGCTTGAAATGCATTGCCATGCCATGTTTTTCCCTCTGCTGCTATCAATTGCAGGTTCTACAGGAAGTTTTGGCCGATCGGCTAAATATAGTGCCGGCCAGCCATCAATTTTGGCCGATAGACAAAAAGGTGGCCGGTGATCATTCCCTTTGGCCGGTGGTGTTTTTACTTGGCCGGTGATGCTCCCCAGTGTCCAGAGATGCATTCTTGGGACTTGTGCAAGTTTTCAGGGGGCAAGGCAGTGTAAACAGAGGCAACAGTGCCATGGCAATGGATTTTTGGGCGAGGCCAATCCGAGCATGCGTGCATCCCTCTTCCCGAGGCCTTTTACTGCTTTCCTTAGCTTAGTTAATTTATTAATTAATTAAGTGGTCTGTAATCATTAATTAGCTTGTAGGTTAATTAATTTGTATATTCTTTTGGTCCCTCCGAGCGAGGGTAAATTTGTAATAAGTGTGGGTGAGTGTATGCATGTCTTCCAACCCCCACTTCTTTTTCCCTTTTACTTACCTACTTTCAATGGTTAGTACTAGGGCATATTTATTTTAGCATCCTTATGCTATGAATGCGTGCATCATTCATCTGCACTGCATGCACCGAGCTCGGCGTATCATACTAACTGCATTGTACTTCAATTCCAAATTGAATACGTGTTATTTGTAGCATTTCACATGTCATTGTAGATTAGCCGAGCCTATTCTAGTGACATTCTGTATGTGATGCATTAGCCATTTTTAACATGAACTAGGATCATGCATGATTACTAACTAGTTTCTGTTTTGGCACGGAGTACTAGGTAAGCTTTTATGCTTTAGCATACCGCATGCGTGTGAGTGTTGCCATAATAGCGTGATTACCATGAGGCTAGCTGCTTATGTGATATAACTGCTTGAATGCCTGTGGATGGAGGTTGAATTACCTAAATTGGAATAATGCATTAAAACTGTGAGTTTTAAGCCTACTAGATAGTGGCAAAACCACCTTTTCTAAAGCCCACTTGAGGGTGGCAAAATCTGTATTTTAGCCTACCTGAGAGTAGCAAACCATTTCAAAACAAACATGAAATGTTTTGTTCCAATTTAGGCGATTTGGTCTATACTTGTTTGCTGTGCGCATAACATAGTAAATCTAGGCTAATAACCAGAATAAGAACACATAACGTTTTCAAAATTGGATATCATGATTAGTAGAGGCCGGTCTTCGACCGCAAGAGGGGTGCTCATAGCTGACCTTCCCCAATCGTACCCAAGTTCCCGAGCCGAGGCAACTTTGGTGATGACGGACATGTGGCCTTTGGCACCGAGTCAAGGTTTCCTAAATTTCCCTATTAAAAAATATTTAGGTGGCGACTCTGCATCTAGCAAAGTAGTCCATGTTTGGTACTTCTTTCAAAATCTGTTTTTCTCAAAACAATTTGCCGGATTTGGACTCTTTGGTTCAGATTTAGAATCGTGACAACAAATCGAGTTCGAACTGTAGTAAGCCCACAGATGAACAGAACGGGACTCATCTTCCTGTATGCTCGGGGACGCCTACAGTGGCATAAAGGATAAAGGATAATAACAAGAGCGAGCAACTAGTAGTAATGGTGGCATGTAGTGATGTGCACTTAAATATTAAATTTTAGAATCTTGTCTAAAAGTTTAATCTTCTTGAGAGAGATTGGTGTTCACTAAGATAAATAATGGTGTGCAATGTACATCACAAAACCATACCATTACACCCGTAATTAATTAATTTTTATTACAACTTTATTCTTACCTAAATACTTGTACACTAAAATTTAAAATATTAATTTATCATTCCACTCATCCTTTCCCCCACCGCATCCACTAGCCCATCACCACTGTCGTCCCTCAGACAGTTGCCAATAGTGTTGTCACCATCCTATTCATCATTTCCCTACCATATCTATTTCTTTTTATGTTGCTTTCTTCGAATGAATTACGAATTGTTCTCTTATCCTAGTTCTTTTTAGGGCAAAATTCACTTTGTTTCCTTATAATTTTGCCTCAGAACATTTTATTTTTTATGGTTCAAATATAGATAGATAATTTTTTTATGATTTTGAACTAAAGTACAAAACTTTGTTAAAAGTAGGAGCAAAATTATCTAAATTCCACCATCTCATATTCTCTTTCTCTCTTCTCTAATATATAAAATTTCCTATCTTAATCACAACTTTAACAAATTAAATCATAAATTATCCTAAAAACTGTAATTTATTACCATAAAATTATCTTTCTCTAATTTTTTTATTTTTTATTTTGAACATAATTTTTTATTTATTAAAATTTTAAATTAAACATAAAATTACCATAATTAAACTATAAAATTAACCTAAACACCTTAATTTATTACCATAAAATTAAATCATAAAAATTACCTCAATCTATTTTTTAATCCACTTTCTTATTAATAATATTTTAAAATAAATAAATATATATATACATATAGAAAAGAAAAAAAATTAAATCATAAATTAAACTAAACACCTTAATTTATTATTATAAAATTACCTTATTTATTAACATTTTAAATTAAACATATATATATCTAATAAATAAAATTATATGTTAACCTAAATATCTTAATTTATTACCATAAAATTAAATCACATAATTACATTAATCTAATTTTTAATTTTTAACCCAATTTCTCATTTAATAATATTTTAAATTAAATTATTGATGAAAGATGACAATTAGGGTTAGGGTTGGTTAGGATTAATATTTAATTCGGCGAATAAGATGAATTTTTTTTTTTCATCAACGGAAGAGAACACTTATTGATGAAATCCAATCAAACAAAAAGATACATCAATAAAACAAAGTAGTGTAAAAAGCTTCAAAGAAATACTAAACGATCCCAACTAGATTGGCACCGAAAAGAAAGCCCAATCATTTGCCAATTAAATGAATATGAGGGTATTTTTTCACATTTGATTCAATTTTTGACATTGACTTAGGATTTTTGCATTGTCCATTTTCAATTCAGGATAGTGTGACACACATTTCGTTACTCTTAACAGAAAAACTAACGATAACATTTTAGTTCAAAACCAAGAAGGAATTTTTTGTCTATATTTAAACGATAAGGGGGTAAAGTGTTCCAAGTCGAAACCACAAAGGGTAAAATAAATTTTACCATTATTTTTTTAATAGAATGATGTGAATATACAAAAATAAATAAGGGAAAATATCAATTTTCACATAAAAAACCAACTTTTTTTTTGGTCAATATAATTAACGAATTACTCTTGTTAAATAGGTTAAGTGTCATCTAAATTTTTAAAATATATACATATTTAAAAAAAATAATAAAATAAAATAAAAATAAAAATAAAAAAACTCAAATAATTATGTTAAACTTGTGTATTTGAATGTATTTGCTCAAAACTTCAAAGGAGATTAATGTAATTTTCCATTTCTTTCCTAACAACGGTGCAAGGAACTTAACTTATTACATGCATATCTTATTTTGCATCATTTTAGGTAGGTAGGCATGATATTATTCATAGTTAAATAAGGATGAAACTACAAAAACAAAAATTAAAAAACAAAACAAAACAAAACAAAACAAAACAAAACAAAGCAAAGCAAAGCAAAAAAAGATGAAAAAGAAACGACAATGGACTCTTATTCCTGTATCTCTCTATAACCATCTATGGTAGAGAGTACTAGTAGGAGTAATCACTTAGAAGAAATAACGAGGAGGTGGTGCAGATTTGTGGGGTGGCTTGTGAGGACCATGTCCATGTCCATATGGCTTCTCTGACGGAGTTGAAGCCGGAGGCATCACCTTTCACGGTGGCTGGTGTAGACACCCCATTTTCGACCGACCATAAGACTCAGACGTCACTGATTGAGCGCTTGGTGATGTTGCATATTGAGCTCGTTCTGAGGTTGCAGAGTCTCGGCTGCGAGCATTGCCTTCGGACTTTCGGACTCTTTTGTGCCTCGCCTCGGTTTGCGAACCAGGTCCCGTTTTCTCTTCCCGAAGGGAGGGAGAGGTCTTGTAGACCATCTCTCAATGGCCGTAGGCTACGTTTCATGGCCGTAGGCTATTTTTCCCATTTGGAGCCCGGTTCTCGGTTTTCAGAGCCGTCGGCCGTGTGCCTCGGTTCGGGACCGCTTAAACACCTCCGTTTGCTCCGATTTTTGGCACACATCTTATTCACTCCCTTTTGAGGGACACTGTAGCTTGAGATACCAACTTCGTGGTCAAACGCCACCTCCAGCGCTTAACAGTCAGTTTTCGGGGCCCCAGGCTGCGTGTTTCGGCCCCTGAACCTTCGTTTTGCATCGATTTGGGTCCATTTTTGACAGAGACCTTATTTTCATTGGTATGAAGGTCGTAGAAGGGTGGGAGGCCAGCAATTGTTCTGAAGACCAGCTTTATCCCTTCATTGCTCCCCGTCGCCCGTTTTTCTCGCTAGAAAGCTGGTGTTGACCATTCCCGGGCCACTTTCTTGGACCCTCAACCACATATTTGTGATGTACACACCTGGGAGGCCACCAATATGGCATAGCCGGCCATTAACTCTTCCTGACCCTTTTGAACCCCTGTAAAAAGTTGGTTTTCCTCTCTCCTGGTTCACATTTTCAGGGTTTTCTCCACATATCTGTGTTGTGCACACATGGGAGGCCACCTTTTGGGGGTGGCCGGCCACTAATTCTCATTGACCCTTTTGACCATGGCCGGCCGACCAGGGAAGGTGGCTGGCCGGCCACCTGAACCCTCTGAACCTGGCCGGCCATGACCCCCTCACCTGGTTCCTTACAGCTGCACCATTTTTTTCCCCACAGATCTTGTATCCGGGGGATCTTTTGGGGGGGAAATTTGAATTTGATTTTCCCCCTCTTTCCTCCACTCCTCCCTCTATAAAACCAGACCCCCCTGCTCCATTTTAGAGGGTTACAAAAATTGGTTTGGAGCTTTTGCATTAAGTCTCCCTCTCTCTCTACTTCAACCCTCTAAACCCTAAAAGCCTTGCACCATTTACACTACAATCCATAGCACAACACCTCCACACTCCATTCCAGTGACTTGAGGCTGTTTTTCAGAGGTTAGGAGAACCATTTCTTAGACCAAAGGCTGTTGAAGACTTGTGCTACAAGGGTGAGTCTCTTCTCCCTCTTTTCTAGCCCTATTTTGCATGCTATTTTAGCTTTTGTTGCTAGCATTTTTGGGCTCCGACCCAAACTATAAATAGTCATATTTTGAGCTCATATCCATGTTTGATTAAGTGGCTTTCTCTGTTTGAGGTCTCCTCCTCACCCTTTGGGTTGAAACTCTCCTTTAGGCCTATTTTTGCATGGTATTTTAGTCTTATTTGTGAGCTGTTTTGGACTTGGTCATAAACTATAAAATTCCTTTTTTTTATCCCCTCTTCAACTTTGTTGAAGGGATCTCCTCTATTTGAGGTCAGATGCTATCACTTGTCTCTTTATCCCTCTTTTAGGCCTTTTTCTTGCATGTTGATTTAGCCTCACTTGTGTTCATTTTTGAGGATTGATGTAAACTGTAAAGTGCCATGTTTTGAGCCTCTCTTAAACTTTTTTGAAGGGATCTTTGCCATTTGGGACCAGCTTCTGTCCCTTGTCTATATTCTCTCTTCTAGGGCCATTTTTGCATGATAGATTAGCCCTATTTATGTTCATTTTTCAGACTTGTTATAAACTGGAAAACGGCTTGTTTTGACCTCTTCTTCATGTTTTATTATGGGCATTTTCTTATTTGAGGTCACATGCTTCCTTGTATGCTTGATTGTCTCTTGTTTTGAGCCTTACACCCTAGCCCTTGTTGCATGCCTTGTTTGACCTTCTAGCCACTGGAATCTAGTGGATTTCCAGTGGCTTTGATGCTATTTTGAGCCTCCAAATCAGAGGGGGGTGACCCCCTCTCACATTGACTTGTTTGGTGGTCATTTTGGCCTTCCGAAGAGACCCTATCTTGCATGCTTTGAAGTCACATTTCAGGGTCAATTTGGTGAATTTTGAGACTACCATATTTGATTTCCAGAGTTTTTTTGGTCATGCTTCATGTCTATCTTGCATGTGCTTAATAACCCCTTGTATGCCCTTCCAAAGGAGCCCCTCATTTGTGCATGTGTTGGCTGCCTTTCCATGTGTATTTGGGCATATTTTGGCATGTTTAGTTCCCTGATTTTTTCTAGTATGGTGAGATTTCATGTGCTTCATATACTTGCCATGTAAACCATGTTTGATAGTCAAAATCGCATGCTATTTTAGTCCATCTTGCTAGCACTTTTTGGCCTTGCTTTGAACTAAGAAAGTTCATGTTTTGGGACTACCTTGACTCTGTCTTCATGCTTCATGATCAAAAAAATGCATGCTTTGTATAGCTACAGGTCATTGCGTATGTCTAGTTTTGTGTTTCGGGGTTCATCTCATGCATCGTGTGCCATATTGCCATGTTTCGGGGCTGTTTAGCATCATATTTTAGCACTGAAATTTGCATGTTTGTATGTCATATTCCATGCCTTCCATGCTTTGGTAGAGTGGCATTCGTGCCTTAGGTTCGGTCCTCGGTTTGCGTGCATGTGTGCACGCATCTTGAGTGTCTCATTTTCATCTAATGGCCGTTGATGTGAGTGTGGCTGAGGTCTACTCATGTTGGTGTAAGTCCATCATGCATTGCGTATGCCATTTCGATTCATAGCATTATGTATGCTAGGTTGCATGTTAGAGCATCATGTATGCCATGTTACATCATGCATCGTATATGCCATCTCATAGCATAGTGCATGCTAGGTCATATATTAGTTGCATTCATGCATGTCATGCATATTGTATTGTGCTTGGGATAGGAGTTAGCCCGAGCACGGGAAACGAGGGACGTTTCGTACTTTGAGTGACGAAACGTGTCTCAATTCCCTGTCACCGACACTCCGGATTATCCATGATGGAGTCTTGGTCTTGTTGTGTTTATGTGTGCATTCATTCCATATTGAGTCGTGTAAATCGACTCCTCGGCCATCATGCATCGGGATGCGTGATTGATGGCACGAGGATCAAGGTAAGCATACATGTGTGAAAATACATTGCCATGCCCCTTTCTTGCTCTTTGTTGTAGCAAATCAAGAATCAATAGCCTTTCAGAGCTTTGCACAATATTCTGAGTATAAACTGTAAACAGAGGCTAATTGGGGCATCGCAGTGGATTTCCGTGCCAAAGCAACCCGAACATGCATCATTCATCATCCGGAGTAGAGTCGAGGCAGTCCCTAGCTTGCATGCTAGTTTACAGCTTTCCTAGGTTAATTTGTTAATTAATTAGGGTTTTGTACTGTATTCGCATCAGTATTATTTATTCGATCAGATATTATTTATTTGGACCCTCTGCGCGAGGGCAATGTTGTAATAAGTGTGCGTACGTGTGATGTATGTCTTCCAACCCCACATCTTTCTCCCTTTTATTTACCAGCTTATGATGGTTAGATTAGGGCATGTTTCAATTAGCATATAGTATGATAGCATGTTTGCATTCATTCATCTGTCTTGCATACACCGGGCTCGGCGCATCATACCTCACTACATTGTATTTCAATTCCAAGTTGAATACTTGCTAGCTGTAGCATTCCATATGTCATGTTTAGAATAGCCGAGCCTATCTTAGTTGCATTCTTGCATGTATTGCATTAGGCATTTCTGTATAATTAGGATCATGCATGGATTTCTAATTAGCTTCTATTTTGGTTTGGAGTACTCGGTAAGTTTTATGCTTTAGCATCCTTGCATGCGTGTGAGTGACTGCCATGATAGCATGCTTACCATGAGGCTATTTGCTTATGTAATATAACTACCTGAATGCATGTGGGTGAAGTTTGGGTTATTTGGATTGGGTCAAATCATCAACTGTGAGTTTTAAGCCCACTAGATAGTGGCAAATCATTTTGTTTTCTAAGCCCACCTAAGGGTGGCAAAATCTGCATTTTAAGCCTACTTGCCAGTAGCAAACCATCTTTCAAAAACAAATATGAAATGTTTTGTTCCAATTCAGGCGACCCGGTCTATACTTGTATGTTGTGCGCATCACATAATAAACCTAGGCTAATAACTGGAATAAGAGCGCATAATGTTTTCAAAACTAGATATCATGGTTAGTAGAGGCCGATCTTTGATCAGGCGAGCGGGGGTGCTCACGAAGTGACCTTCCCCAATCGTACCCAAGTTCCCGAGCCGAGGCAACTTTGGTGATGACAGACACGTGGCCTTAGGCAAATGAGTCAGGGTTTCCTAAATTTCTCCAAAAATAAAATATTTAGGTGGTGACTCCATATCTGGCAAAGCAGTCCATGTTTGGCACTTCTTTCAAAAAAAAATCTGTTTTCTCAAAATGATTTGCCGGATTTGGACTCTTTGGTTCAGATTACGAACCGTGACAATTTGAGTCCTGAACTGTAGTGAGCCCAAAATGAACGGAACAGGGGACTCATTCCCTCCCGAGGCGTTCGGGGACGTCTACAGCTGGTGAGAGTATCCGCCATGCTCCACAGGAGGATGTGCAAGGTGGTGACCATGGTGGTGGTGACCATGATGAGTTGGTGGCTTCTCTCCCTTGGGAGGTTGAGCAATTGGGGTTGGAGCCATGTGCTGATGAGGATGTGGTTTCATGTAATCACCAAGGGAATGAGTGATGAGAACCACCACTGCAAGTAACAGCACTAGCAAGCTCTTGGCAGACATTTTTTATGAGTTTGATAACTAAGTAGAATACTTGGTGCCATACTAGGTGAAATGGGGTGGCCTTTTATAATGATCAGGAGCCATTGTTGGTGTGACACGTGTCACCATACAAATTATAATTTAAAGAAAAAATCACTTGTGAAATTAGTTTTGCAATAAGAGTCTTGGTTCTTCTTTCATAATCATTAATGGTAGACTCATCTTATATTATCTGTCTAAACCACTCAAACTTGGTTAATATATTCGCGAAATCCCTCCACTCATTAATGAGTTAGATGCCTTAATACGCTATATCATAGCTAAATCTTGAGATTTTCTCTAATGGGTTCAAGTCTCTACCCAAGTCTAAGTCTCTCGTCCATCACTTGGGCTAATCGTTAGTCTTAATTAAGAGTCACCAGCCCTTAATTTTAATTAAGAGTCATTATGATGGGTGCTCGGTTTTAAAATTAAACATACTAATTCCCTTACAATCTATACAAAAACTATTTATAATTTGTTTATTTGTATAGTATTAGTCTTTTTCTAATTTGGTTTTGGATAAAAAGGAACTTGAATGTGAAATTAGAGTAGTGTGTTTTGTTGAGAAATCAATTTGATATAGGTTTCTCATCAGTTGAAATTTTTGACAATTTGATCAAACATTTGTTTTCTAGCAACAAAACTAAAGTTTTGGTACTATAGGGAATGGCCACTGATTGATGCGTAATTGGGAGAAGCTGTAGGAAAAAAGACCATCAGATTGATTGCATTTCAAAAGCATACATAGGATTGTTGTTTTTGTTTTTGTTTCTCGTTGTTGTCATCTCTACGTCTACTTCAGTTCAATTAACTAATACTAGGAATACTTAATCATAATTTTGAATGTGAGGTTGTGTTTTGAAACATTAGTTTTTAAAATGACTTTTGAAAAGAAAAAAATTATTTGGTTATAAGTTTGAAAGGAGTTTTGAGTTGTATTTTGAAATTATTTCGGGTTTTTCTTTTAATTTTTAAAAAAATTATTTTATTTTTTTAAGGTAAATATTTTTTATTCCAAATATTTATTTTTTTAAATCTGTGTTTTATTTATTACATTTGTGGGCTGTATTTTTTTAAATATTTTAATTATTATTTTTAAATATTTAAAAATTTTTAAAATATATTTTTATTTTAAATATTTTATTTTATTTTTTAAATATTTTTATATATTTTTTAATTTTTTTAATATTTTTTAAAATTTAAAAAAAAAAATTGGATCACTATATATATCTAAACCATAACAAATTATTTGGCCAATACTTACAAAAATAACAAAATATTTTTTCAAAAAAAAATAAAAATATATATTTCTTCAAAAATAAAAAATAATAATAACTTTAAATAAAAAATAAAGAAATATTTTTTTTGAATTTCTTTTTTAAATAGAGTTTTAAAAAAAGTTTGTTTATAAGTTTTAAAAATAGTTTTTGAAAAGAGTTTTGAATTGGGTATTTAGTTAAAAAAATTGAAAAGAATTTTAAATGTTCTTTTTTATTGGAATCACGATTCTAAAACTTAACCAAATGCTATCTAAATGTATTAGCATAATTTCTAGAAATTTTGATAATACATTTGATGTGTCTAGCGTTTTTTAGATGAATTTCAGATCCTCTCAAATCATGGATTAACATTGCGGAAGCGCCCCACATTGACATTTTTGTTGTTTTCCGTTGGCGATGGTGTGACGAGTAGAGCTATGGTTATCAGTTGTGTTATGAATATAAATTTTTGTTTACATAATTAGATAGATGCAAGACAGGTTACTGTTCTGAATCGTCAATTGCAAGAAAGAGTTAGGAAAAGGCAGGTTACTGTTTGAAATTGTGAAGAATACCAAGGAAGATGCAAAATGTAACTGAAGGAACATGTAAGTGCTTCAGACGTGTGGAGAGTGGGAAGTGGGAGGTGGAATTAGTGTTTAAATTTATCATTTTAACCCTAATTAAAATTGATGTAAGTGCTTCTTAAAGAGGGAACATGAAGCAAGGTGAACATGAAGGATGGATTCCGGTGGTGAAGCATAGAGGGAATTAAGAAGCCAGGAAAGCAGTGGGTAGGGAAGTAGTTTTCACGGTGTTTACCCAACTCCATGAATACCAAAGGCTTGTTTAACCTGTTCAGGAAGTTTGGAGTTGTAACAGATATCTTCATTCCGCAAAAGCGTCGAAGAAACACAAATACTAGATTTGGTTTCGTAAGATATAGCTGTGAAGTTGCTGCAAATGTTGCTGTGCAAAAGACGGATGGGTTATGGGTGGATGGCAAAAAGTTATTCGTGAAACTTGCAGCTTTCGAACGAAGCAGAGAACAGGGAAAGCACTATGCCCCAGAACCACAAATGACTACTACCTGTAAAGGAAGTTCGGAGAGGCCCTTATCATTTCACCTACAACAAAACCTTTGCAGATGCGTTAAGAGGTATTAAGGTTCAGGACCGTGATTCCATCTCAGTTAAGGCTGAAGAGTATGGTAATGAGTGGCTATATGACAGTGTTTTAGTCCGACTTAAAGTCAGTCATGTTAACATTAGTCTGAAGTTCGAACTTCATGCTAGAGGAATAGATGGGTTTGAAGCCAGAAACGGTGGCGGTCGTGATGTGGTGTTATTTTTTAAGTCCAAAGAGGAACTGGCAACAAAGATGGAGTCTATCAAAGAAGTTATTGGTGAGTGGTGTAATGACATCATCCAATGGAGGCCAGAGCTTGCTATGGTGCAAGAGCGTCTTGTATGGATTACTTGCTATGGCCTTCCATTACAGTTATGGAATAGGACCAATCTGTGTAAGATTGGTAGTATATGGGGAGAAGTAGTTGATGGTGCTAAATGCATGCCTTAGTCGTTCGACTGTGCTAAGCTTAGGATTCTTACCAAGTGCATGGACCCTATTAACACTGTTATTAACTTGGTGACTAAGTCCTCCTCTCATCCAGTGAGAGTCTTGGAAGTTCAGGTACTTCAAACAAGTACAGTAAATCAGTGCTGCAGTTGCTTGAATCATTTAGATAAGTTGAATGAACATAGTCCAGAGAAGGAAGATGAGGATCATGGCTCTAACAGAGTAGGTAAGCCACTACAATTCTTCAGAGATGAGTCAACTCAACAAAGAGAAGGTGGGTCAGCTCAGGGTTCTGAGCAATTCAAAATTGAGTCCAGACGATTGTTAACACGTGGGGATGGTAGTATAATAGGGGAAAATGGAAGAGTGATACAATAGTGGCTGAGTCTTGTAGCATAATAGGCAAGGAGCTCGAGGTTCAAGCATGCAAAGAAATGGTGGCAGGTAGCAGTGCATTTAATGCCTCAAAAACAGCTGATGCAGGTAATGATGGGCAAGTCTTCTCGTTTGGTTGTATGAGTAGATTGAGTGAGGCTAGCCTAAGTTTAGCTGGGCTGAACTTGGAAGTGGACTTGGGCCATAACAATTTAAACCAGGTGGATTTGGGCCATAATATTGTAAAGCATGTGGGCTTGGGCCTTAATAATCTAAACCATGAGGTGGGTGGGCTGCCTGATGGTGGAAAGGTAGCCCAGTTTGTCAATGGCAGTCCGGTCTTGGTTGTGGGTGATTCTGCTGATGAGATTAGCAGTAGTAAAGACGAAGGAGAAGTGGCTCAACCTGTTGTCCCTGTTTCGATGATGGATAACAATGGTCCTCAAGGTAGATTTTGGAAAAGAAAAGGAAAACCGGGGGCTCCTCACAGCAAATTTGGGTGGATGAACGGCTTGGCAGTGGACAAGAAGGTGGGTGGGATAAGGGGATCGGCAGCTGCAGAGTCAGAAGGAGCTTTGGCGAATGAGAGTGAGGCAGAAGCATGCCAAGAAAAGGAAAATGTCAGCTCTGTGGATAAAAGTCAACAGTATTGTGATCAGGTGTGTACGCCTGGGTTTATGAGGAGCTTAAGTGAGTCTAGCCAGCTCAAGTCTGGGCTGAACTTGGAAGTGGTGTTGGGTTGTGATATGGGGTCTAATGGGCTGGAGAGGTTGCCAACCATATCGACTGGGCCAACTGACGTAGGCTTATCAGCCCTGTTGAACCGTAAAGGGGTAGGCAATATTAATAGGTCCCGAAAAGGGAAAGGTAAGCTACAATCACAGAAAAAAGGTTTTGTTGACCTTCTGAGCAGGTATGGCCCTAAAGGAGCCTCATCCAAAGAAGCAAGTATCAAGCGATCGCTTTTAGGGGCTTTGGCGGAAGTCGCTTTCAACCTCCATTGTCAGGGAAATCCGCAGTAGAAGGATCTCGTGAGGCTCAAGCAACAAAGATGTATGGGAGCTTTGTTGGGTCCAGAGTATAATGGGAAAGAAGCTGAAGTTATGAATCAAATTGTGGAGCTTGAGAGGAAAGATAAGGGTCGAATTGGAGGTGTGAATGGGCCAGCTGCATAGACTACAACCATAAGGAGCTAAAAGGTGTGTTGTTTGTTTCTTGATGAAGATTTTAGTATGGAATTTACGAGGTGTTGGTAAGAGGGTGAAGAAAGGTAAGATTAGGAAGTTGCTTAAGGAGAGAAGTATAGATATTGCTTTGCTTCAAGAAACCAAGAAGGCAGATATCACAAATCAAAAAGTCAGAGCAATTTGGGGAAGGGACTCAATGGAATTTATGGTCGTGAGTGCAGAAGGTTGTGCTGGTGGGCTTCTGTATATTTAGGATCCTCTGGTTTTCCGGTTAGTAGATTGTTCTAGCAGTAGAAGATTTATTCTGCTTTCTGGTGTGCTGTTTAATTCCTTTGATTGTGTGATTGTTAATTTGTATGCTCCTAATGAAGTGGGTGCAAGAAGAAATTTTTTGGGAGGGTTTGTCTAAGTTAAAGAATGATTTTCCAAAACCTTGGTGTGTATGTGGGGACTTTAACCAGATCAGATTTATGAGTGAAAGGAAAGGCTGCATTAGGAGGGATAGGGGGATGTCAGACTTGAATGAATTTATTGAAAAATGTGAGGTGAATGACTTACCACTATTGGGTAGAAAGTTCACCTGGTGTAACTCAGTAGTTGGGGAGAGATGGAGTAGAATTGAAAGAGTTTTGGTGGATCCATACTGGTTGGAGGTGTTCAAGCTTAAATTGTGGGGGCCTGCCTGGGCTCATCTCTGATCATTGCCCTCTGTTAGTGATGAAGGATGATAGGGACTGGGGCCCCAAGCCATTTAGGTTTGTAAATGCTTGGTGTTTGCACCCTTCTTGTGCTCTTTTTGTAGATAAATCTTGGAAGGAGACTGTGGTTCATGGTTGGGCTGTGTATATTTTACTTAAAAAACTGAAAGCTTTGAAGCATAACCTTAGAATATGGAATAAGGAGGTATATGGTAATGTGTCATTCAAATTGAAAGCTGTAGAGGAGGAGGAGAACAATCTTGATCTTCAAGCTGAAACCAGGGACCTCAATCAAGCTGAGTTAAGTAGAAGAAGGGTTCTCAGAGAGGAGGTCTGGAGGTTGAGTAGGATGGTTGAATGGATGTGCTTACAAAGCTCTAGGTTGAGTTGGTCATTGAAGGGGGGATAGGAATACTAGATTCTTCCATGTGATGGCCAGGAGCCGGCAAAGTAGAAATGTGTTAGCATCTATTAAAGTAGGGGATTCAGTGGTAGAGGATATGTACACTATGAGGATGGAAGTTTTTGAGCACTTTAGGAAACATTTTTCAGAGGAGTGGGTGGTTAGGCCTAAGTTGGGTGGCTGTTTCAAATCAGTCCATAACAGTCCTCAGGTGGCAATGCTTGAAGCAGAGTTCTCAGAGGAAGAGATTTTGGTAGCTGTGAAGAATTGTGATGGTAATAAGGCTCCTGGGCCTGATGGCTTCAATATGCTTTGTTTTCAAAAATTCTGGAAGGTTATGAAAGGGGATGTGATTAATTTTATAAAGGAGTTCCATAGGAATGGTAGATTGGTGAAAGGATTGAATAACTCTTTTATCACCTTGGTCCCAAAAAAGGAAAACCCTGTGGGTTTATCTGATTATAGGCCCATTAGCCTGGTTGGTTCAGTGTATAAAATTTTAGCCAAGGTTTTGTCTTCTAGGCTAAAAGTTGTGCTTCCTAGTGTTATTAGTGAAACCCAATAAGCTTTTATCGGGGGGAGAAATATCCTTGATGGTGTTCTTATTGCCAATGAAGTGGTGGATGGTTGGAAGAAGTCTAAAAAAAAAGGTGTGTTAATTAAGCTTGACTTTGAAAAGGCATATGACTCAGTTAATTGGGGTTTTTTGCACTCAATGCTTCTGAACTTTGGATTTGGTGTAAGATGGTCAGAATGGATCATGGAGTGTGTGTCCTCAGTTCGTGTGTCTATCCTAGTTAATGGTTCTCCTACTAATGAGTTTTGTCCGCAGAGGGGTCTTAGACAAGGAGATCCTTTGTCCCCCCCTCTTGTTTAACTTGGTGGCTGAGGGCTTGAATGTGCTATTAAATAGGGCTCTCCAGTTGGGTATTATTAAAGGGGTGAAAGTAGGGGCTGGGAGGATCAGAAGTTAGGAGGAAGGTGCATATGGTCAAATGGGAGGAGCTGACTAAAAGCTTGGAGCAAGGGGGTTTGGGGTTGAGAAGAGTGAGGGTGGTTAATTCTTGTTTACTAATAAAATGGTGGTGGAGATTTGGGTTTGAAAAGGGAGCCTTGTGGAGGAGAGTTATCTGCAGTAAGTATAAGGTGGATTTCAGGGATTGGATCCCTCCCACTTCTACTACTTGTAGAATGTCTAGTGTTTGGAGAGGTATAGTTTCCATTGCAGAGTTTAACAACACCCTCTTCGAGCACTTCATGAATAACTTTCAGCTTAAGATTGGGGATGGAAATAATGTTAGATTCTGGGTGGATAAATGGTGGAATAGGAAAAGTTTTAGAAAGGAATTTCCGGGTCTGTATGGGTTGGTGGTGAATAAAGAAGAGTCTCTTAGATCAATGCATCACCAAAAGGTTGCTGATGGAAATTGAGTGTGTCAGTTTAGAAGGAGGTTGTATGAGTGGGAGGTTAGTGAGGTTTCCAGACTCAGAATCTTCTCGGTATGACACCTAGTCTGTTCAGATCAATCGATTGTCCGGTGTAGCATAGGGTCAAGAACGAGCCGAGCCAAGCTTTGCTGGGCTCGAGCTCGGCTTGTTAAGTTATCGAGCTCGTTTATTGAGCTCGAGCTCGGCTCGATAAGGGACTGGGCTCGAGCTCGGCTCGGCTCGGCTCGTTAATTTTTATCGAACTCGAGCTCGGCTTGGCTCGGCTCGATAATTTTTTTTTAATATTATTTATATTATTTAAATATAAATATTTAAATAAAAATATTATTTATATTATTTAATATATAAAAAATGCATTTATATTATTATTTATATAATATATAAATAATATATTTATTATATAATTTAATTAAAGATAAACGAGCCGAGCCTAACGTCGACACCCGCCGAGCTCGAGCTCGGCTCGTTAACGAAACGAGCCCAATAATCGAGCTCGAGCTCAGCTCGTTTACTAAACGAGTCGTGCCGAGCTGAGCCCTTACCGAGCCGAGCCGAGCCTGTTCACGAACAGCTCGGTTCATTTGCAGCCCTACCAGTGTGGAATGCATCATCTTCTGGGGTATTCTCTGTCTGCTCTGCTTATACAGGTTTACTGGCTGCAGCAGGGCCTGTGTTTAGGTCTACTAAATTAGTGTGGATTCCCTATTTGCCACCAAAAGTTCAATTTTTTACCTGGTTAGCTTGGCGAAATAGAGTTAAGACTGTAGATTACCTACAAAGAATTGGTGCTCTTAATAGTTCTGCTTCAGTAATGTGTGTTTTCTACAATGGTGATTTTGAAACTGTGACTGATGTGTTGATCTCCTGCCCTTTTTCTTGGAAGGTGTGGTCTGGAATGCTGTTGTGGTGGGATGTTGTAGGTGCGCTCCCTCATTCAGTTGATGGAGTTTTACAATGGTGGGAAGGTCAATGTATGAGGAGTCAAGAGAGGCAAATTTGGAGAGGAGTGCCTTTGGTTGTGCTTTGGTCTCTCTGGAAGCATAGAAATGATATAGTGTTTAATGCATCTGCTCCAAACTTGAAGGAGCTGTGTGAAGTGATTAAGGTGAGAATTGCTCTATGGCTGAAACCGAGGTTCCCTAAGCACCACTTCTCAGTGCAGGATTTTATTGTGAATCTTAGGCAAGTGAGATGCTGCATCAGTGGGAGGAGTCTGTAATCTGGGCTGTTGGTTCTAGTGCAGCTGGGGTGTTCCATGGGCTGAGGGGGCTGCTTTCTGCCTGCGATCACTGTTCTGAGCTGTGTTGGAGTGCTGGTGGTGTTTTCCTGGCTGCATCAGTGCTGTTGATGGAAAATGAAGGCATATAAGAGTTGATTTTGTGCATATAGAGAATGTTTAAATATATGGTATTATCAGCAATGCTATGGTAGATCATCAATTCATATCAGTGCTGGTGTTTGCGATCTTCTGGGTTGTATCTGTGTTCTCTGGGCTGCTTGATTGAAGGAAGTGAATGTTGTGACACTTTACATGTGGTTGGGACAAAAGGATTATGAAATAGTTGAGGCATATTACTTTGGGGTCGGGGTTCTGCTTGTATTATGCAGTTGGGGTGTGAACCTCTTGCTATTTGGGGCTGCTGTGCTGGTCTGTCTAGTTCATCTGTGTGCTGGTCTATCTAGTTCATCTAGCTAGTTTGCCTTTCCTTTCAGCTTTGTTCTGCTTCTCTTCTTCCCTGTTTTTTCAGTTTCCTTTTCGGTTTGGTTCCTCTCCAAACCCCTCTTTCTCCTTTTTGATGTATTCTCATCTTGAATGGTTTGATCATCAATAAAGGTTTCTTTTGGCTGTTTCAAAAAAAAAAAAAAAAAAAAAAAAGATAGATAGATACGAGACAAAGTGTGGATTCTCACATAGATGCAATTTAGCAATTAAACTTTTAGTTTTTTTTTTTTTGGAAATTTAAAAAGCTAATAATAAATAGTTTTTATTTTTATTTATTGGCTTATTTAGCCAAAATCGGTTTTTAGTATGAAAAATATTATAGGCCTCAAATTTTCTACCAAATAAATGACCAAATGTCTCAAATTTTCTACTAAATAAATGATCAAATGTCTCACATGGTTGTAGGGTTTGTTGGTGGGAGAGGTACTTCAAACTACTTATGGTAGCTTGAAATAAAATTCAGATAAATAAATTTGGGAGACAAACAAACAAACTTTATCAATTATTGAAAACAATTACAGAACAAGGTGAAAACTCTCTTTGTCTCTCCAACTCTTACACTATTTTCTTCTTCTCTCTCACACTCTGAATTCTCAAAATACAATAGCTATATATAGATAAAACTAGTAATGTGAAACCATTAAATGCAAATGCAGCTAAGGCTGTGAATTTCAAATGGTTGCAACCACTGTTGAAAAACTTGATTCCGGCCTCCATACTTCTACTCTTAGGCCGGTGGAATTTTTTTTTTATTTTTTATTATAGGTGAAGCAAGATTACTTCACAACATCCCCCTTTAATCTTGATTCTACATGTTGTTTCATCCCGAGCATCATCTTCATTCTGATGAACAAATCATTTTTCAATGGCTTTGTGAAAATATCTGCAAGCTGATCTTGAGATTTGCAAGGAAATAATTCTACCTCTTTATTTTTCACTTGCTCTCAGATGAAAAGATAGTGACTGTCAATATGCTTACTTCTTTCATGATAAACTAGGTTCTTTGCTAATGCAATTGCCAAATGATTATCAACATAGATCTCGATAGGATTTTCTTGTGGAAATCCTAAATGCTTCAGCACATTTCTTAACCAAATTGCATGGCACACAGTTCAGTTGGCTGTAACATACTCAGCTTCGCAAGTTGACAATGTCACAATAGCTTGTTTCTTGGACGACCAAGTGAACACTGTATTTCCCATAAAGAAAGCAAACCCAGCAGTACTCTTTTGTTCATCTAATTCACGTCCCCAGTCACTATCTAAATCGCCAACAAGACTGAAATTATCAATTGGTTTATAGAATAAACCATCATCAATTATATCTTTGATGTAGCGAAGAATTCTCTTTGCTGCATAAAGGTGTGACTGATCTGGTGTTTCCATATATCTGCTAATCAGTTCTACTCCATAGAGTATGTCTGGCCTGGTGTAAGTAAGATAGCGAAGACTTCCAACTAAGCTCTTGAAATAAGTTGGATCCACATCACCCATCGTTGTACCTTTTTTGATCTCCACTCCACTGTCTACAAGAGGGTTCACTGGATTGCAATTCTCCATTCCATATCTCTTGAGAATTTCCTTGGCATAGCCACTTTGGGAAATAAAAATTCCATCTTTTCTTTGTGTCACTTCAATGCCGAGAAAATGAGCCATCAATCCAATATCTGTCATTTCAAATTCTTGGACCATGCTTCTTTTAAATTTTTCGAACATGGTTGAATTGCTTCCAGTGAAAATTAGATCATCAACATAAAGACAAGCAAGCAACATGCTTCCATCAACTTCCTTCTTCAAATATAATGCGTGCTCATATGGGCATTTTTCAAAACCATTGTTATGAAAATACTAATCAATTCTAGTATTCCATGCACGCGGGGCTTGCTTCAATCCATAAAGTGTTTTCTTCAATTTGTACACTTTGTCTTCATGCCCATTCTGAACATACCTCGAAAGTTGTTCAATATAGATTTGTTCTTCAAGAAAACCATTAAGAAATGTAGATTTCACATCAAGTTGATAGATCTGTCACTTGTGATGGGTAGCCGAAGAAATCATTAGCCTGATAGTCTCCAACCTGGCAACTGGAGAAAACACCTCTCCATAATCAATTCCAACTCTCTGGTTGTAACCTTTTGCCACTAATCTTGCCTTATAGCGTTGTACTTCATCTTGCACATTTCTTCTTGTCTTGTATACCCATTTCACTCCAATGGGTTCGTGCCCCGCCAGTAGACTGGTAAGTTTCCATGTGTTATTTTTCTCAATGGCATGAATTTCTTCATCCATTGTTTTCTTTTATTTATCTTCTTGGATGGCTTTTGAGAAAGTAAGTGGATCACTATCTGCGAGTAGGCAAAACAAATTCAAATCTTCATCTTCTATAGCTTCATGTATCTCCTGCAAATTTCTCATTGGTCTTGACTATTTAAAAAAACTATCATTTGATGATGATGATGATGATGATGATGATGATGATGATGATGATGTAGTAGCACTTCTATGAGAAACTGGCGGTCTAGGTGCATGTATTCTATGTGAAGGAATTTGTGGTTCATCTTGAACTTCTCTTGTGATTTCAATGGAGCTTTTGATGTTTCATCTTCAAGAATAAGTTCTGCATCTTTAACAACTTCATCTTGATTCCAGTTCCAAGCTTCTTTTTCTTCAAATATCACATCTCTACTCATGATCACCTTTCTGGTAATAGGATTATACAACTTGTCTCCCATTATTCTGTCTCCATATCCGACAAGGATACATTTTTCTCCCTTATCATCGAGCTTGGTTCTTCTTGCTTCTGGAATCTTGGTGTACACAACGCACCCAAGTATTCTAAGATGGTTGACACTTGGTTTATGTGAACTCCAAGCCTCTTCTGGAGTCATAGAGTGAAGGCTCCTAGTTGGGCATCTATTTAGTAGATACATAACACATGATACGGCTTCAACCCAAAATTGCTTGGGCAATCATTTTCCTTTCAACATGCTCCTTGCCATATCTAAGATTGTGTGATTCTTCCTTTCAGTAACACCATTCATATGTAACGTATAGGATGGTGTTGTTTGATGCTTGATTCCGTGCTCTTTACAAAATCTTTCAAAAACATCAGATGTATATTCTCCACCTTGATCTGACTGCAATGTCTTGATGTAATAGCCGCTTTGCTTTTCTACAAAAGCTTTGAATTATTTGAAGATACTGAACACCTCCAACTTTTTTTTAAGAAAATACATCCATGTCTTCCGACTATAATCATCAATAAAGGTGAGAAAATATATATTCTGTCCATTTGACATTGGCTTCAATAGACCACACACATCAGTGTGCACTAGCTTGATCTCCACTTCACTTCTTTGGCAAAGCTAGTTTTGTGATGGTTGCCAAGAATGCAGCTTTCATAGACTTCATTAGTATAAGCAATATGAGGGAGTCCTTTCACCATATTCTTCTTTGGACAATGACTTCAAACTTCCAAAGTTGAGATGTCCCAACCTCTAATGCCAAAGCCTGTCTTTATCTTTGATGATGCCACTTAAACACTTCGCAGCATCATGTTGGATGTTCAATGCAGACATCCAATTCTTGGACATTCTCACCCGAGCGATCAAATTACCATGATTGTCTTTGATGGTAAGATGACATTCTTTCATGCTGATGTCGTATCCTTTCTCTAGGAGTTGTCCCATACTCAAAATATTGTTCTTCATGGCAAGAACATAATAAACATTGGAGATGTAATCATGATCTCCATTCTTGAACTTGATCAGAATATTACCTCTTCCTTTCACTGGAGTCTTTGAAGAATCACCAAATGAGACTTGTGCTTGTACAGTCTTGTCAAGCTCGATGGACAACTCTCTTTTTACCACACATGTGATTACTGGCTCCCGGATCTAGATACCAAACATTGTTTAGGTGTTCAGTATCTCCATGGTAGACAAACAGGACTGTAGGTTCGACTTTGTTTATTTCCTGCTTGGCAAAATTTACTTGCTCTTTGGCTTCTGTTGTTGCTCTACTTCAGCATTCATTGCTGTAATGCCCAAACTCATGGCAATGGTAGCACTGAACATTGCTTTTGTCAAATCCTGGTCGGTTGTTATAACCACTTCATCTTCCTCTTGTCGGTTGTTATAACCACCTCATCTTCCTCTTGCTCTTCCTCTTGGAGCAAAGTGTGTTTGCACGTTGTTTGTATGCTTATGTTACATTGCATTAAGTATGCCATGTTGTTCTTAGCATTTAGCATTGTGTATACAATGTTGTTTGCATGCTTATGTCACATTGCATTGAGTATGCCATGTTGTGCTTAGCATTGTGTATGCCATATCGTTTGCATGCTTATGTTACATTGCATTGCGTATGCCATGTTGTTCTTTGCATTGTGTACGCCATGTTATTCTTAGCATTGTGTATGCCATGTTGTTAATTGTATTGTGTTATGCATGTTGTTGCTTGCATTGTGTTTGGAATAGGTGTTAGTCCAAACACGAGAAATGAGGGACGTTTCATACCTGAAGTGATGAAACGTGCCTCAATTCTCGGTCGCCGACCCTCTTGATCGTACATGATAGAGGTCAAGGCTTTATGTGTTTATGTGTGCATTCATTTCATATTGAATTGTGCAATTTGGCTTCTCGGCCATCATGCATTGAAATGCGCAATTGGTGGCCCGAGGGTCGAGAACCGCACTCCCTTGAGTTTATGAAATGATATGGAGGGTGGTTGTGCACACATACCTTGCAAATACATTGCCATGTCCTTTCTTGCTCTCTGTTGCAGCAAGCTGGAGAAGTGCAACAACAAGTGGTCAGCAGACCAGAAAAACTAGCTGGCCGACCACTTTTTCTGGTCTGCATCAAAGAAAAGTGGTCGGCAGGTGGTTGGTAACATCAATAACTAGTCAGTCATGTTCCTACAGGTCCCCAAGGTGAGTTAGAAGCATTCTGGAGCTTGGTGCAAGGTTCTGAGAACAGTTGCAAAGATAGGCAAGTTTGGGCATCATGACGGATTTCCGAACGAGGCGACCGAGTATGCATGCACTCTTCTCCCTCTGAAGGCGTCTCTTTACTGCTTTACTAGGCTGATTTGATTAGCTAGTTATGCTTTGGTTTTGTACTTAAGTAGTTAATGCGTTTAGCTGCTTATTTGTGTTGTAATAACTAGTTAGTTAACTTGTTAGTTAATTAGCTTCGTTTTGTACTTAATTAGTTAGCTTGTTAGTTAATTAGTTTTGTGATGTAATAATTAGTTTAATTAGCTTAGATTAGCTAGTTAACTCATTATTCGGACCCTCCGTCGAGAGGGCCAATTGTTGTAATAAGCATGCGTATGTGTGATGCATGTCTTCCAACCCCCATTTCTTTCGCCCTTTTACTTAACTGCTTACGATGGTTAGTTTTAGGGCATATTTTGTTTAGCATACCTTATGCTTTGCATGCGTGCATCCATTCATCTGTTTTGCATACACCGGGCTCGGTGCATCATACTAACTACATTGTATTTCAATACATTTACTTGAATACGTGTTCAATAGCATGTTATCAAGTTGCATTCACACGACATTCTAGAATAACCAAGCCTATTTTAGCTGCATTTTTGCATGTGTTGCATTAGCCATCTTAACATGAACTAGGATCATGCATGATTTCTAACTAGTTCTCTGTTTTGGCTCGGAGTACACTATGAGTGTTTACGCTTTAGTATACTGCATGTGTGTAAGTGTTGCAATGTTAGCATGCTTGTCATGAAGCTAACTGCTTAACTGATATAACTGCATGA
The DNA here is from genome assembly GCA_025200525.1 of Camellia lanceoleosa. Lineage (NCBI taxonomy): Eukaryota > Viridiplantae > Streptophyta > Magnoliopsida > Ericales > Theaceae > Camellia > Camellia lanceoleosa. The sequence continues at coordinate 76,336 of JANUSC010000288.1, read as the reverse complement.
GTGCCTATGGATGAAGGTTGGATTGCTTGAATTGGAACAATTCATTGAAATCCGCGACTTAGCCTACTAGCGAGTAGCAAACTTCAAACCGTTTTCAAACAAACGAACATGAAATGTTTTGTTCCAACTTAGACGATCTAGTCTATACTTGTATGCTGTGCACATCACATAGTAATTCTAGGTTAATAACCAGAATAAGAACACATGTATTTTCATAAACAAAATATCAAGTTAGTAAAGGCCGATCTTTGATCGGGCGAGCAGGGGTGCTCATTGCATGACCTTCCCCTCTCGTACCCAAGTTCCCGAGCCAAGGTAACTTTTGTGATGACAGACACGTGGCCTTAGGCATGAGTTAGGGTTTCCTAAATTCTCCCAAAACAAAATATTTAGGTGGTGACTTTGTATCTGGCAAAGTAGTCCATGTTTGGCACTTCTTTATTAAAATCGATTTTCCAAAACGATTTGCCTGTTTTGGACTCTTTGGTGATTTATCGGTCTCACATTGCACATTGTGAGATTAGATTCAGAACCGTGACACGAGTCCAAACTGTAGTAGCTTAGAACAAAACGATTCACGCCCTCACGCGCGGAGCGAAGTTCGGGCGGTCTATAGTTTCTAGCGACTCTACTAGGGATTTAGAGAACTTGACTCAAACTCATGATATCTTGTTTTGTTTACACTTATGTGTCTCTTTGCATTGCATTTACATTGGTGCACCTAAGATACCGTGTTCACCATCTGCTATTCCTGAAAGGTTTGCCAGAGGCTGCTTGCCATAAAGTTGACCGATTACGGGCTCTACCACAATGGGAACACAAACCTCGGTTGTTACCGAGGCATCCTTTTTTTTTTGACCATTCGACCTAGTGCATATCGGAATTCATAGTGACCATTCCAAGCTAGGACAGGTTGCTTATCCGGTTGTAGGTTGTTTGAAGCTGCTGCGTGCGTAGTAAAACCCTAGCTCCTGACAAAATAGGATAGGGAAACCCTACCCCCTCCATAGGGGTGTTTTGGCTCTCATTTGCTTGCTATGTGATTTTAGAGTGTGCCTCTACAGGAATCCATGTATCAGTTTGCAAATCTGGGTATCAGGCCTGAGGGCATCAGTATTCGGGAATCAGTTTTACCTGAGGATATCAGATCTGGGGCAGCGATTTGGGCACAGTAAACATTGTTTGAGAACAGTATATTCAGCTTACAAATACCAACTGTGTGTTGTCTTTATTTAAGTCGTTATGCTACTCGTTTTTTTGGTTGTTTGTTTCCTTATTATGCTTTATTTATCTTTTTGCAAGGTAGTTTAGCACAATTGCATCCGACCAGGCTGATATTCCCTGAGCACTCTGGGTTAGAGGACAAAGACTTAATCGATCCGAGGATCTGATAGACGGACAAGCAGTGTTCCTTTCTTTACCCCCGATTACTAGACGGAGGTTAGTAAGGCGCAGTGTATCAATACAGTGGTTGCTAGATCAGTGGTCCTTGAGTAGTCGGGCTGAGATTTCTGAGTCTACTGCAGAGATAGATATACCAGTTGTTCAGTTAGATCAGGACAATATAGCAGGTATGGAAGAGATGATGCGTCAGCTCCAAGAGAGTATGCAAGCTATGCAACAAGATGCTGCCTGCCAAGTAGAGTTTGCTGCATGCCAAGCCGAGGTTATGGCCCAACAGGCAGAGCTGATTGCTAGACATCAGCAACAGCAACAACCACAGCAAGCCTGAGCATTTGCTTCGCACCTACCTCCTCTCCTACCTAGAGTTCCAACACTAGGGAAGACAGCAAACGTCTAGGAAAATACGAAAGTTCCAACGGGGTCGGCTCCGCCCCCAATCCTACCCCAGCTGTGCAAAGTGCCCACCAATCTAGTGGATTCACCATTTGAATTTGAGGTGGATCCAATGGCGATAAAAGTGAGCAAGCTAGAAAAGCTTTTCAAGAAGGTTCAAGGCGTGAAATCCATTCCGGACATAGATGATGGATATACCGATTCGGCCATGACTCTGTCGGACCGGTTTAAAATGCTGCACATAGACCGTTTTGACAGTTCTGGAGATCCTATGGTGCACCTACGGCTGTTTTCGGATATCCTAAGGCCGATGGGCCTTTCTAGATTGCAGAAGCTTTCCTTGTTTGGTCGGACCCTATCGGGTGTAGCAGCCATTTGGTATGCAAAGCTGGAGGACTCTGTCAAGAGAAGCTAGAAAGAGATGGCTGAGGCCTTCATAGCTCAATACTCCTACAATACACAGATCGAGGTCACAACTCGTGATCTCGAGACAACTAGGCAAAAGCCAAAGGAGTGCTTCTCTGATTTTGTCACCCGCTGGAGGGCTAAAGCTTCGATGATGACCATCAGGCCCGTTGACAAAGATCAGATTCGAATGGTTGTATGGAACCTCCAACCCAAGCTTATGCAAAAGATGATCGTCCTCCCCCTTCTAACCTTTGCAGACTTACATGAGATCGGGGTATAGATCGAGGACGCCATGAAACAAGGTCTGATTGACCATGAAAGAGAGCAGCCCAAGAGGGCATTCAACCACAGTACGAATGCAGGCACAAGCAGTGTTGCAGCTGCCAGAGCTTCAGATGTGGGCATGGTCACCACCACCACCCCAAAAACCCTTGTAGCTACACCCTTTACCGGTGCATCCGGAAGTAGCTCACAAACAACCAGATATGCACCCCGAGGCCAGAGAACCTTCACCCCAATATATGTGTCTTTGTCCAAGGCTTTAGGGGTTTTGATCAAGAAAGGGCACCTGAAGCCCCTAGAGCCGCGGGCCTTACCAGAAAAGCTTCCTCCCTCCCATAACCCGGCGAAGTACTGTGCCTATTACCAACAACATGGTCACGAAACCGACCAGTGCTTTCGATTGCATCATGAGATTCAGGATCTCATCGACAATAGGGTGATCGTGCCTCCAGAGAAGCTGAATGTCACAACCAACCCTCTCTCACCACATAACCAAACTCCACCTCCCCAACGCATCAATCTAATCCAAACGTTAGTCATTCCTTATGATCCGAGCATATATATCACACCTTCCCACCCACCGAAGCCGGAGGTGTTCATTCCTGACAGCACTGACTTGTGCGTGTTGGACATCTCCCAAACCCAACCTGAACCGGTGGTGGTGACTATCAAAGATAGAATTGGGACGACTGCTGAGGCAGATGGTAATAAGGATTCAGAGCCTGAGGGGTCTACAAGCTTTGTGTACAACCCGAGTGGTTATATCACAGCAATGGATCAGTTTAAGCCGAGAGTAGAGCTGTCGGTTGGAGCAGAGATCTGTGTAGTACGGGATGATAGACCTAATCAGGGGCTAGATGACCTAGCAAAGTTGGAGGAGGACATTGCCAACCTTCAGTTCTTCAACGAACAGGACTCAGGAGACGTAATTGCCAACTGGTTTGATCTAGAAGGGTTAGTGGAAGCTACTGGGTGGCTCAGCGACGAGCCAGATGTTGTTGAGCGACCTCGGCCAGCGAGGTCCATCGAGCGAGGACTTCGATGAGTGGTTGGAATGGTAGAATCAGAATGGGCCGCCGGAGAGCACCGGTGTTAAGAATTTTGCTCGGGATTAAAGCATTTTGAGTACAGAAGATGTTGAGCAGCAGGCTGCTGTAGACATCCCATTTTTGACCGACCTTAACACTCAGACGTCACCGATTGAGCGCTTGGTGATGTTGCATACTGTGCTCGTTCAGAAGTTTCAGAGTCGCGGCCGTGCGCCCTGCCTCCGGACTTCCGAACTCTCTTCTGTGCCTTGTCTCGGTTTGCGAACCAGACTCGGTTTTCTCTGTTTTCTTTCCCGAGGGAAGGGAATGGTCCTGTAGACTATCTCCCAGTGGCCGTGGGCTACTTTTTGTGGTCGTAGGCCATTTTGCCCTTTTCGGAGCCCGGTTCCCAGTTTTCGGAGCCGTTAGGTCGTGTGCCTCGGCTCGGGACCGCCCAACCATCTCCGAGTTCTCCGGTTTTTGGCATGCACCTCTGTTTTATAGTTCCGAGGAACACTGGGCCTTCGATACCCACCTCGGGTCGAACACCACTTTGGTGCTCAGAGTTTGGGACCGAATCGCGGCTTTGGGCCCCGAGCATTCATTTTGCATCGATTTTCTCGATTTTGGCGAGAACCTTGTTTTGTCATTCCGAGGACCTGGGTCGCAGATACCCACTTCGCTGCCGTATGCCACTTCCGGCACCTGCAGCCCATTTTCGGGATCCCAAGTTGCTCGGTTTTGGCCCCGAGCGTTCATTTCTCATTAGTTTTTGTTCAAAATTGGCAGGTACCTCTGTTTCAATACCAGGAAGATTACTGGGGGGTGGGAGGCCAGCAATTATCCCAGATAACCAGTTTCGCTCCTCCGGAGCCCGTTTTTCTCACTTCCGGGCCAATGTTGAACACCATGGGGGTATTTTCTTCCAACCAAAGCTACATATCTGTGATCAGGGGACATGGGAGGACCCTAAAAATGTATGGTCGGCCAGCAATTTTGATTTTCATTTCTGAGCCTCTCCTTCAAACTCTATGTTGTGGCTCCTGCTTCAGTGTTGCCAATTTCCGACCTTGGAACCTTGTTGCACATATCTGGGAGGACCCTAAAAGTTGGTGGTCGGCCAGCAATTGTGCAGTTCATTTTTGAGCCTCTCCTTCAAGCTCTATGTTGTGACTCCTGCTTCAGAGTTGCCAGATTCTGACCCTGGGGCCTTATTCTACACACTTGGGAGGACACCTTTGCATGGTGGTCGGCCAGAGAATCATTACTTCATTTTTTGGGGGTGGCCGGCCGGCCATGGTGGGTGGCTAGCCGACCAGGTGGGGTGGCCGGCCGGCCACCTTGTAGAAAACCACCTGGCCGGCCAGCTTTTTGCTTTCCAGCTCATTCCAAATGTTCGATATTTTTTTGCCAAAATATCACCTTCCGGATATTTTGGGAGGAAAGATTGCCTCCATTTCCTCCCTTTACACCTTTTCTTCCCTATTTAAAGGGCTGGACAGCCCTTTGCTAGGGTTAGAAAATTTTATCTCAAAGCCCTCTCTCACAAATCCTCCATTTTAATCTCAAAACTCAAAAACCTTCAAGCTTCCTAGCCAATCCCTTCACCAACCTTAAGCTCCATCTTTGCCAACTCCATTTCAGTAGCAAGGGAGTGAGTTCCAGTGGCCAAGGATCAACAAATTCAAGTCAAGAAGCAAAGAAAGAGTTGTCTACAAGGGTAAGCCACTAAAACCCTTTTTCTATCATTTTCTTGGACCAACTTTTTACCCTATTTCCCTTCAGTTTTTGGGCTTTTAACCCTACTGGTTTTGTGCTCATTTTGAGCCCCCCTACAACATTGTAGAAGGGATCAACTCTGTTTGGTGTCTCCTTGATACACTTCTTTCAATACCACTCTTTAGGCCATAAAATTGCATGCTTTGTTTGGCTTTTGAGTGATCTGATTTCGAGCATACTATAAACTGTTAGTGGGCTTTTTTTGAGCCCCTCTTCAACATTTAAGAAGGGCTCCATCCTGTTTGGTGATTATTTCATGCACTTCCTTTGAAATTCTTCAATTTTACCGTAAAATTGCATGAGTTAATTAGCCTATTTGTGATCTGATTTGGAGTATGCAACCTACTGATATTGTGCTCATTTTTATCCCTTCTTCAACATTCAAGAAGGGCTCAACCATGTTTGCCTCCTCTATCATGCACTTGCTTTGAATCCATGTTCTATGCCTATCTTGCATGCTTTATTAGGCTCTTTTGGCTTCTGTTTTTGACCTTCATCAGGTCTTTAATGAGTCTTATTTTGGTCCATACATCATGCTTTGTGAAGGGTCTTAAGCCATTTGCTGATTGGTTTTAGTACTTACTTTGAAATCCATCAAATTTTCCGTAAATTCGCATGTTTGTTTAGGCCATTCTAGATTCTGTTTCTGGCCTTCATCAGGCTTAGGAAGTGTCTTTTTTTGGCCTATTCTTTGTATTTTATTAAGGGTCTTAGGCCATTTGATGTTTTCTTATGGTACCTTATGTTATAGCCCTTTTTGGTCCATATTTTGCATGCTATGCTTTCCATGTCTACACACTGTTTTGAGGGATGTCATCTACTGTAAATGTGAATATTTTTGGCTCATCTTTATTGTTGTAGAACTGATTTTTTGGGTTTGAGCATGGTAGATACCACTTGCTTTGTAATTCCTCTCTTTTCCCGTATTTTTGCAAGCTATTGTTGCCATATCTATGCTTACAATTTGGCTATGTTTTGTACTGGAAAGGTATCTTTTTTTGGGACTGCCTTGCTACTGTTTTTCTTTCATTCGCCAATTTTGCATGTTTAACATAGCCGTAGGCCATTTCGGGCACTTAGAATTGCATTCTGGGATGATTTCATGCGTTGATTGTCATTTCGCATCATTTCGGGGCTGTTTTCCCCTTCATTTAGTGGCTGAAATTTGGTTTGCATGCTTGCATATCATTTCCCATGTCATTTTATGCCTTAATGCATTGCCTCGGTTTGCGTGCCTGTGGGCACGCACTTCGAGGCACCTCCGTTTTATCCGATTTTCTCATTTCATCATTGCCTCGGTTGCGGCTGTAAGATCGAGGCATTTGGCTTGTATCTGATTTTCCTCTCATTTCATCATCGCCTCGGGTTGCGTGCCTGTGGGCGCGCATTTCGAGGCACTTCGCCTGAATCCCATTTTCTCATTTCATCATTGCCTCGGTTTATGCGGCTCGTGGCGCGCATTTCGAGGCACTTCGTTGTATCCGATTTTCATTTCATTTCATCGCATTTCGAGGCACTTCGGTTGTATCCGATTTTCACCTCATTTCATTATTGCCTCGGTTTGCGTGCCTGTGGGCGCGTGTTTCGAGGCACTTCGGTTGTATCCGATTTTCTCATTTCATCATTGCCTCGGTTTGCGTGCCTGTGGGTGCGCATTTCGAGGCACTTCGGTTGTATCCGATTTTCTCATTTCATCATTGCCTCGGTTTGCGTGCCTGTGGGCACGCATTTCGAGGCATCGATTTTCATCTCATTTCATCATTACTTCGGCCGGTTATACGATTTTCTCATTTTATCATCGCCTCGATTTGCGTGCTGCGTGCACGCTTTTCGAGGCACCTCATTTTCATCTCACTTTCTTAGCATTGCGCAGGTTGCTATATTAGTTGCATTTCATGCATATCATGCATATTGCACGAAACGAGGTACATTCCAGATTCGAGTAACGGTGTGTCTCAATTCTCAAGTCACCGACACTCCGGATTACCCATGATGGAGTTAGGTTTTCATATGTATTCATCCCTATATTAAGTTGTGCAATCCAGTTCCTCGGCCATCATGCATCGGTATGCGTGATTGGTGGCACGAGGATCGAGGCATGCATATATTTGTGAAATACATTGCCATGCCCTTTTCTCGCTCTACAGCAAAAATCAAGAATCAACAACTTTTCGACTCGGCAGATTTCGAGAAAAATTGCGAACAGAGGCTAATTGGGGCATCCCAATGGATTTCCGCGCCAGAACAGCCCAGCATACATCATTCATCAGAAGCAAGGCAGCCCCTGGCTTGCATGCCAGTTTACTGCTTTCTTAGTTAATTGTTAATTAATTAAGAATTTGTATATTATTTCATCTGTAATATTTGAACTGTAGTTTTCTTTTATTCGGGTCTGTATTAGTATTTATTCGGACCCTCTGCGCGAGGGCAAAATTGTAATAAGTGTGCGTGAGTGTGATGTATGTCTTCCAACCCCCATTTCTTTCTCCCTTTTATTTACCCGCTTACGATGGTTAGATATAGGGCATATTTTATTTAACATACAGTATGATAGCATGTTTGCATTCATTCATCTGTTTTACATGCATCGGGCTCGGCACATCATACAAACTGCATTGTATTTCAATTCCAAAGTTGAATACTTGTTAGTTGTAGCATTTCATATGCCATGTTTAGAATAGCCGAGCCTGCTATAGTTGCATTTTTGCATGTGTTGCATTAGGCAATTCTGTATACTTAGGATCATGCATGATTTCTAATCAGTTTTCTGTTTTGGCTTGGAGTACTCGGTAAGTGGTTATGCTTTAGCATCCTTGCATGCGTGCGAGTTTTGCCATGATAGCATGCTTACCATGAGGCTAAATGCTTATGTGATATAACTGCCTTGAATGCCTGTGGGTGGAGGTTGAGTTATCTGAATTGGGACAATTCATTGACTGTTTGTTTTAAGCCCACTAGATAGTGGCAACATCACTGTTTTTCTAAGCCCACCCGAGGGTGGCAAATCCGCATTTTAGCCTACCTGCGGGTAGCACCATCATACCATTTTCAAACAAACAAACATGAAATGTTTATTTCCAATTCAGACGGCCCAGTCTATACTTGTTTGCTGCAAGCATCACATAGTAAACTAGGCTAATAACCGGAATAAGAACTCACAAAGTTTTCAAAAACAGATATCATGGTTAGTAGAGGCGGTCTTTGATCGGCGAGAGGGGGTGCTCACGATGTGACCTTTCCCTAATCGTACCCAAGTTCCCGAGCCAACTTTGGTGATGACGGACACGTGGCCTTTTCGCACCGAGTCGTGGTTTCCTAAATTTCCCATTTTAAAATATTTAGGTGGCGACTCATATCCGCAAAGCAGTCCATGTTTGGCACTTCTTTCAAAAAATCTGCTTTTCCTTCAAAACGATTTGCGGATTTGGACTCTTTGGTTCGATTTAGAATCAGAAAAATCGAGTCCGAATCAGTAGCAAGGTCCTCATGGGCGTTGTTACAGTTTCTGGCGACTCCTCTGGGGATTTAGAGAACTTGACTCGAACTCATGATATCTAGTTTTGACTACACTTGTGTGTTTCTTTGCATTGCATTTGCATTGGTGCGCCTTAGGACACCGTGGTTTGCCATATGCCATTCCCAAGCGATTTGTCGGAGGCTTGTCTTGTCAAGTCATGTCCATAAGGCCGATCGTCTAGGCTCGACAAAGATGGGAACACAAACCGGTTTTACCGGCACCCTCTTTGACCATTCGACCTAGTGCATATTCGATCCATAGTGACCATTCCAAATTAGGACAAAGTTGCTTACCCGCTTATAGGTTGTTTGAAGTCACAAGTGCGTAGTGAAACCCTAGTTCTCGACAAAATAGGACAGGGAAACCCTACCCCAACATAGGGGTGTTTTGGCTCTCATTTATCTGCTATGTGCTTGCTAGAGTGCGTCTCTACAGGGAATGCATGTATCAGTATGAGTCTGGCCAGCAGGCCTGCGGGCATCAGTTTTGAGTTAGCATGTTACGCCATGGGCATCATCGATTATTTGAGAATCGATCGTCTCATGGATATCGATTCAGCTTTTGGGGAACAAACGATACAGGATATTGACCAAGATTTTGAGGACGATGTATAGCCAAATTTTACTAACTGTGTTGTTGTATACCCGACTGTGTGTGGTGTATTCAATTTAAGCCGTTATGCTGCCTGTTTTATTTCTGGTTATTTATTTCTTTTTCGCTTTATTTAGGGGGCAGTTTGTAGCACGATTGCTTCCGAGCCAGTCGATATTCCCCAAGCAATTTGGACACGAGGTCGCCGACTCAACCGATCCGAGGATCTAGTTGACGGACATCCAGTGTTCCACTCATTACCCCCAATATCGAAGAAGGCCGAGAAGGCACAAGCAGGTGTCGAGCACGGATCACCGAAAAGCATCTACTCTAGTGTCGCATACCGGTTGAGATTCCTGCTTCTTACAGAGATACACTCACCGGTTATTCCGATGGAACAATGTAACACAAAGAATGGAGGCGATGATGCGCCAGATGAGTGAAAGCATGAAACAAATGCAAGATGATGCCATCCGCCAGGCGGAATTTTCCAAACAAGAAGTCATTATGGCCCAACACCGAGTTGATCATCAGACATAACAACAGAACGCCAGACCGCTTCACACTGTGTCCCTCCTCCATTAGGAGCACATCAGGTTCCTCCTCCACCCGGGGCTCCATTACCTGAGCCGATATCTACTGGTCAGAATGCTCCTCCAAATCCCCAGAACACCCAACACACCCTCCCCAACCCACGTAACGCTCGCCAAACCCACAAAACACCCAAGAGGACACGGGTCTTCCAATCTGGCTGCTCCGCCTCGCTTCTACCACAATCGTCCAAAAATACTACACCTAATCACCTGGACTCTCCATTTGAGTTCGAGGTAGACCAGACGGCTCTGAAATTGAGCAAGTTGGAAAAACTCTTCAAGAAATCACAGGGGGTGAAGGCCATCCCAGACATTGAAGACGGCTATACTGATGTGGCCGTGACATTGCCGGACAGATTTAAGATGCCCCAGATCGATCGCTTTGATGGATCCGGACCCCATGGTCCACCTCCCGCTATTTTCGGACATCTTAAGACCAATGGGCCTAACCCGATCAAGAAAAGCTTTCCTTGTTCGGTCGAACTTTATCGTGTGGCATCCACTTGGTATGCAAAGTCGAGGATGATGTGAAGACAACCGATGAGATGGCCGAGGCCTTCGTTGCACAATATTCATATAACAGATCGAGATTACCACTCGTGATCTCGAGACAACGAGGCAGGAGCCCAAAGAATCTTTTTCAGACTTTGTAACCCGGTGGAGGGCGAAGGCATCGATGATGACCTTAAGGCCAACAGACAGAGATCAGATCCGGATGATTGTGCGCAATCTCCAGCCAGCATTAATGAAGAAGATGATCGTAGTCCCTTTCCCCACTTTCGTAGATCTACATGACATGGGATGCAAATAGAGGATGCGAAGCAAGGTCTGTTTGACCAAGACCGGATCACTCAAGAACATTTAATCGGAATACCAATGCAGGCCCGAGTGGCTCTGCCAATACAAGAACTTCAGAGGTCGGAATGGTCACCACCAATCCCCCTCCCCAACCAAGGTCCGCAACGGCCACACCTTTTTCTGATGCCTCTGGGAGCGGTAACCAAGCTTCAAGGTACCAACCCAGGGGTCAACGAACCTTCTCTCCGCTACATATGCCTTTATCCAAAGTCCCTGGGTTCTAGTCGAAAAGGGCATCTGAAACCCTTGGAACCGAGGCCCCACCAAATCCACTCCTTCCCATAACCCACCAAATATTGCAAATACCACCAAAGAAGATGGTCACGACACCGACCAAGTGTTTCAGTCAAGGCCATGAGGTTCAGGACCTTATTGACAAGAATATCATTCTACCTCCAGAAAGGCCTAACGTCACAACCAACCCACTCCCAGTACATAACCAAGATCCACCCAAAAGAATCAATTTCATCCAAACTGGGGACGTGTCTTACGACCCTAGTATCTACATTACTCCCTCCCACCTACCCAAGCCAGAGGTGATCCTGCCTGACAGCACTGATTTGTGCATGATGGACACTTCTACAACCCAACCTAAGCCAAAGGTGGTGACCACCGAAAATGGAATTGAGCAGGCTTCCGAGGAGAGCAGAGCTGTTGAGAATGGAGTGGAGCAATCTGAAAATTTAGCTGGCAGAGCTTATGATCCGAGTGGATATATCTTGTCAATGAGCCAACCTAAGCCGAGTATGGGGTTGCCAGAGAAGGCTGAGTTGTGTATGATCCGGGGGGACAAACTTGAATCAGCGGGGGATGATTTGACAACGGTGGAAGAGGACTTCGCCAATCTCCAATTTTTCAATGATCAGGAATCAGGGGGAGCATCAATTAACTGGTTCGACACGAGGAGTCACGAAGTCGCGTGGTTGGATGATCAGCCTGACATTGTACCATTTGTGGCCGGAAGGGCCGAAGGTCAGAGTGAATTGCCGGAGAGCGCCGGTACGAAGAATTCCGCTCGGGACCAAGACATTTTGAAAACCGAACAATTGACACTGGAGGAACAAGAAAAGAGATGGGTTTCTGAGAGAGCCCGAAAAGCGAAGAACCATGAGGAAATTGAGAGTGCTGTGGGCACGAAAACTGAACATGCTGTGAGCATGAGGGAGGAAAATGCCGAGAGCACAAACAAACCAGAACCAGACAGGTGCCTGTTAGATGCTAATGGAATGTGGTGGGAGGATGACGACTTATATCTCGCCCACACAGACGAAGACTGGGCAGGTGGCCAACCAGACAGCACCTGGTACCTCGAGGAGGTAGACCATATGACTAGAAGTGGGCGGTATTTCAAGCCCCCACACCTTGATCAACCCGAGGCATCAGGGAAAGATAAAGAAGCGGAGAGGCAGAAGGAGAAGCAAGTTGAAGAGGAGGTCATCAAGCGGCTTAAAGAAAATACAAGGCACATCTCCATCTCTGGGACCGCTATGGCTTTGTGGTACACAGATAGTCAGTCCTTTCGCTATGGACAAAGCCAAACTTTCCATCGAAACTACGCCGTAATGCTAGTTGGTTGGTCTTCCCGGAGGAGGTTCCCAAGATTGACCTTTTCGGATATGAACCGCCGCCGAGGGCGTGGATCATAATGCACTCTCTACATCTCTCAGAGAATGCAGGACAAATGGATTCCGTGGTACTTGTTGACACCGGGTCCGCTTATTAATGTTCCGCCCGCCAGAACGGGCGATGCAATCGGGTTAAAGCCCGCAGACTTCACAATCGACTACTCAAGTGATCGAGCCTACGACAATACAAGTAGGATGTCCCGGGACAAGAAAATCCAAACCAAGATTGGGCCCGACAACACGAGGTGGATTTTCATGTCTTGGAGGTCCCCATCTTTTAACATGCTTTTGGGGCGACTCGTTGCATCAGTGAAGGCCGCCTCATCTACTCTACATCAAATGGTGAAATACCCCTATGGAAAGGAGTAGCCATTGTTTTTGGGAATTCATCAATCCATCCCTCCGGAGGTATCTACGCCATCCGAGATCGAACACGGCATGGAAGACATGTTCATATCGATTTACTTTGGCCGAGGCCCGTGGTGCAAAACATTATGGTCATGAATGAGTGTATGTACGTTAGTACTGAATCTGTCTACCTCATGAACAAGCTACAACATATCCCCGGGATGGGAATGGGAAGAAGCGGCAGGAAAGGAGTCGCAACCTTCCCCGAAGTGCCACATAATCCACATACCTTGATTGGGTTATTCCGCCCACCAAAGAAGACAGGACGAGGAAAGGAAAGGAAATGTCCGGAAGAGCTAGAGCAAAGCAGGCTGGGAAGCCTTTTGAACTAATGCACAGGCCCATCTGGCGTACCCTGAACGGACGCTTTGTCCGGAGGGGAAGATTTTCCATTCTCAGGGCTTCCCGTAACCATGGTTCAACGCGAGAGGAAGCGCATCTGTGTTTCAAATCTTCTTCGACCGCAACTATCCGGGATGATGTTTCCACAGAGCGCATGCACTCCAACAACCGAGGCCGAAAGTAATAAGGCAGAGATTCCGAGGGCACGGAATTGGAAATGGGGTAGCACTGCATGTCTCTCTCGATCCTCCGATCGACCAAGATTGCTTGGGGATAACTTCTTGGTGTCCATGATTGGGGATGAAACGTCATGAGCCAACCAACAGCCTATCTTGGACGATCAATCGCACCCTCTCTCATTTGGCAAGACGAGGAGGATTCTTATCCAGCAGCTTCCGGTCAGTAGTGAGCCTAATCGATTCCACCGAGTCTTGTGAGTCGAATCGATTCCACTGACCGAAGTCCGAAGTCCGGTACTCGGGATGTTAACCCGATGCCGAGTCTTGTCCAGTGTCAGTTTTTTTCCTTTTCATTTGAGTCTGTAACCGGCGAATCGACGATTTGGATGAACTTAATGAGAATGAGGTGAATGTGGTTTCCGAGTACTTTTCAGGCCCCTAATTTATTGCATTAATTCGACTTTCAAAATTTTGATCAAAACGACGAGGACGAAGTCCTCCTGCTTTTACAACGTCTAATTGAGCAAGAGCAAGAGAGATTTGTTAAGCCATTAATAGATGAAATCATTTTTGTGAATATTGGTACTGAGGAGGACCCGCGGCTGGTCCAGATCGGGTCGACGTTGTCTTCAGAGGAACGCGAGCGCTTAGTCGCTTTATTAAAAGATTTCAAAGATGTTTTCGCGGTCCCACGAAGACATGCCCGAATCGATCCCGAGATTGTACAAAGATCGGATCCCCTTGACCCCGAGGCCCGACCACACAGAAGCTCGTAGGATCCGCCCGGATTGGGCTCTCAAGATTAAGGAAGAGGTCACTAAGCAAATTGACGCAGTTTCCTCGCTAGTATCGTAATATCCGACTTGGTTGGCCAACATTGTTCCGTGTCAAGAAAGATGGCAAGATCCGTGTGTGTAGACTTGTGGATTTGAACAGAGCTAGTCCGGCGACGACTTTCCCTTGCCACACATTGATGAGTTAGTGGATTTCACTGCAGGGCATGCATTGCTCTCATTCATGGATGGCTTCTCGGGGTACAATCAGATAATGATGGCGCCGGAAGACAGAGAAAAGACTGCATTCACCACCCCGTGGGGAACATACTGCTACCGGGTCATGCCGTTTGGGTTGAAGAACGCTACTTTATCAACGGGCCACACCACAATACTACATGATATGATCCACAAAGAGGTTGAGGTGTACGTGATCTACATGATTGTCAAGTCCAAAGAAAGAGAGGGCCACTACACCGCCTTTATGCAAGTTTTTCCAAAGGATCGTGGAATTCGCCATGCTAAACCCTCGTAAATGTACGCTTGGTGTTACAAATGAAAAATGTCGGGTTTCGACACAATAAAGGCATCGAGGTCGACCATTCCAAAATCAAGGCCATCTTAGAAATGCCACCACCAAGGACTGAAAAGGAGGTGCGAGGCTTTCTGGGTAAAGTGCAATTCATAAGACGGTTTATTTCAAAACTAACCTTGACTTGTGAACCACTTTTTGGTCTTCTGAAGAAAGGCAAGAAGTTCCAATGGGACGCCGGTGTCAAGTCAAGGCTTGAACAGATTAAAGAATATCTACGTAACCCACCCGCTTTATCACCAAATGAACCAGTGGAAACCGTTGATTTTGTATCTATCAAGAATCGAGACCACGATGGGCTGCATGCTTGCACAGGAATCAGAAGATAGGGTGGAAAGAGCCATCTACTATTTAAGCAAGAAGATGCTAGAATATGAGACCCGATATACGCCACTGGAAAAGGCTTGCCTAGCTTTGGTGTGGGCTACCAGGAAGCTGCGACACTACCTGTTAGTTCACTCGGTAATGCTGGTTTCGCGTCTCGATCCCATCAAATATCTTTTCGAGAAACCGCCACGGTAGGCTAGCTCGTTGGTTGTCATGTTTCTCGAATTTGATCTCACATATGTGACGCGCAAGTCAGTCAAAGGAAGAGCAGTGGCAGAGTTCCTTGCCGACCATCCGGTTGAGGGGGATGAAGCGCTTGAGTACCTATTCCCGTGATGAAGCAATTTCGCAGATATCGACCAGGAAACTTGGACCATGTACTTTGACGGAGCGGCCAATCCACATGGGTATGGGATAGGAGTGTTGCTGATAGCACCCGGCAATTCCTCAGATCCTCTAGCCTTCAAACTCCGCTTCAAAGTCTCAAATAATGAAGGTATCACGGTTGCATTGTCGGTTTGGAAGCGACTCGAATTAGGGGCAAGACTACCGACGTCATTGGGGATTCGAACCTTGTTGTGTCTCAAGCTAAAGGAGACCGGAAAGTAAAAGAGGAAAATATGATGATGTATCATCAAACCTTGATTTGCCGATTCCTCGGTTTGAAAAGTTAAGCTTTACTCATCTACTAAGAGAGAACAACAAGTTCGCAGACGCTTTAGCAACTCTATCATCCATGATAGACATCCCACGGAGTCCGAATGCGCCCAAATATTATTGACCGTAAATTTACACCGCCTATGAGTCGATTGCGCCCATAGATGAAGTTCGTGATTTAACACCCCGGTATCACGACATCCGAATTTTTGGAAATGTAGACATACCCGCCAGGATAAATGCCAAAGACAAGAGGGCAATAAGAAGGTTGGCTGCTCACCATTATCCGTGGGGTAAACCAGATAGAAGGGTCATCCGGGAATGCATAAACCGTGTTGATGTCAAGAGTCCAAGTTGCTCGATGGAAGCCATCCACGGGGTGAATGTGGTGCACATATGAACGGGGTGATGTTGGCACGAAGATCCTTAGACAGGTTATTATTGGTCCACCATGGAGGAGGATTGTATTGGCTTTGTTCGGCGATGCCACAAATGTCGATCCATGCAAATCGCATGAACATCCCGCCGCCGGTTGCATAACATGACTTCGCCATGGCCATTTTCACTGGGGAATTGATGTGATCGAGCCGCCACGCCGAAGGGTCGAATGGGCATGAGTTCATCCTCGTAGCGATAGATTATTTCACAAAGTGGGTTGAGGCCCAATCTTATGCAAAGGTTGAAAGCTTCACACGCTGCAAAAATTCATCGTAAACAACATCATCTGCCGCCACTTGAGTCCCAAATGAGATTGTTTCGCATAATGGTTCCCACTTCAAGAAAGAGGTGATTGACTTGTTGGAGAAATACAATGTGGCTTTTCATAAGTCGTCTACTTATCGGCGCAAACCAACGGAGCGGCTTGAGGCCGCCAACAAGAATATCAAGCGCATACTACAGAAGATGGTGGAAACCTATCGGGATTGGCCAGATAAGCCGCCGCTTGCTCAGGGGCTACAGTGACTTCGATTAGAACTTCATCGGGGCAACTGCACTATTAGTCTATGGGATGGAGGCCGTTTCGCTTATTGAGATTGAGGTCCCGCTATTACGAGTATTGGCCGAAAGTGCCGATAGTCAAGCGGATTGGCAGCAGAACAGATTTGAAGAACTCATGCTTTTCGACGAGAGAAGGTTGAAAGCACTTTACCACGTCCAAGGTTATCAACGTAGAATCGCCCGGGCTTTCAACAAGAAAGTTAAGTCCAGGAACTTGAAGGAAGGAGATTTGGTACTCAAAGACAACCGAGCTCCCATTCACGACCCAAGGGGCAAGTTCGCACTCCAATTGACCGGGTCCTTACATCATCAAGTCAACTGGGTCGTGGAGCTGTGGTTCTGATGGATCTAGATGGCTTGGAGTTTTCCCAACCGATCAATATGGACAAGTTGAAGAAATATTATCCCTGAGAGGCTCGCTAGGCCGAAAACCCGAAAGGGCGACCTAGGCAAAACTCAGAGCATAGAAAATTTGAAAATTATAAAAACCGAGCTCGCAAGGTTGAAAACCCGCAAAGGGCGGCCTTGGCAAAAGTTAGAGCGCAAAAGGAGAGCAAAATAATCGAGTGAACCTGACCCTGAACTACGTAAGACTTGATTCCCACCTTTGGGATACGTAGGCAGCTTCGTTTTGAAGTTCAGTCACAATCTTTTCCCCGATCAACTTTGTCCATTCTGATCATCTTAATCATCTTTATTCATCAGCATTTATTGCGATCTCCGGTACAGTGCTATTCAAACTAGGGGCAACTTTCCGCTATTGAAGTGTTCCCAAGATCATCTGACTAGGGGCAACTTTCCGTTGCTATGAATTGCCGAGGTACTTTTCAGACTAGGGGCAACTTTCCAGTTGCTAAGATTCGGGGTTGTGCATCTCAGTGACAGATCTCAGGTGTGTCCGGTTCTGATCCATGTCGAAAATAGTTTTGAAAAGTTTTAATAAAAGTTGACTTTGTTCAAATTAATCTTTTCACAATTAAGACCATTTTTGGACCAAAAGTGGAGAATTTTCAGTACCACAACCTTCAATTTCATTGATTTCAAAACAGAGTTCTTTTGCTCTTGCATACAATTGAAGTTGCTTTTCATTACACTCATAAAGAAAACTTGAAAGTACTAATAAAGCAATAAACTGGGCATAGTCTAGTCAGTGTCCTCGCCTCTTCCAGAGCTTGTTGAAGCCTCAGATACCAACCTAGGCCCAACCTGTGCCTCCTCGTTGAGCCAATCCCAGCACTCATCAGACAAAGTGCAACTGAAAATAGGAGCAGGGGCCAGAAGCTCTCTAACTCTCCATGTCATTCGCCGAGCCAATCAGTGCACCTCGAACCGAAAGTAGCCGATACTCAATCCTCCGTGGGCAAGTCTGATCGTGGCCGAACTGGCGCAGAATGCGGAAAGGGAAGTAGAACACACAGTGAGTCAAGCCAATCAGTCGAATCCCGACCTGTCGGGACATGCTATAACTCATTGCCGGAAGATTAAGCCAAGGACAGCGCCAAGCAATGCGATCTGCCGATAGGTTGCACATCCATTCAAACCACCAGCTCTCATCAGGAGCATTGACTAGGCGTTGCGAAAGAAGTAGCCGCGAGCTGAATAAGCGGGACAAGAGTCCACGACTTGCAGTTTATCCATCAGCCATATCTGGGGAGGGATGAAAAATGAGAGAATAAAGAATAGAGAGATGTGCGATGAGAGAAAAGTAAGATAAGGGTTTTGTGAGAAAAACCGAGCCCGAGGGCCGAGTGATGTGAGTGAATATACATGTGAGCTTGGGTGGGAAATATTACCTGCAACAGTAGTGGACTCCCCGCAAACCTGGTTGTCTCCCGGCGGTAGAAAGCATCCAAGCCCATCAATGTCTCAGCCAGTGTCATGGCGATACAGCTTTTCCCATCCCTCAAGCCTTGAGCGACTTCAATCAAACGGATGCTAGCTCCTCCCGAGCCCGAGACAAACAGAAAATGAGATAGTAGGCATAAGCAGAGGGCGTGCTGCCGGAAGCCTTGCCAATAGTGGTTGCTGCGGTCACCGGCATCAGAGAATCGGTAAATCAGACTCGGGATATCCAACATCCCGTCACCAATCAGAGATCTAGCATCATGCGCATTAAGACCGCACATCCGCCCTAAGGCTTGGGCATAGCTAAAATTGAGTCAAGACTTTCTCGCCTCGGACTCCATCAAGATTTGAAAATCTTCAAAAGTAGGACATACCTCTTGCCCGCCAAAGCTAAAGACGTGCGTCACCGGGTTCCAAAACCTTGCCGCGGCATGGAGGAAAGGAAAATGCAGTGGAGTCCGGCTTAGCGTGAATAGTGCATTCAAGCCAAAACCCCGAAAATTCAACTTCTCCGAGCCATCTAAAGAAGAAATCCAAGATGTAAGATTTTCGGTGAGAAATGCTTCCATTTTGAGAGAGAATGTGATGAAATGAATGAGTTCCAAGATTGGGGCTTTTATAGGAGGCCAAAACACTATTCACGGGACACTTGTCAACATTTTGGTGGTCACGGGAGGAATGGCCGGCCGGCCACCTATCCTAGTAGGCCGGCCACTTTTCGTTTTCCGGATACAAAATGTTTTCGGCCGTGCGTTGGTCCTGTTTTGCCCGCCGGAAAGAAGTTTGAGGTTCTTTCATATATCGGGAATGTCGAAGGCCTCCATTTCTATCAGTTTCCGATACATTCCATCATCCAGATCGTCCGTCTGAAATACACTTTGTCGTATTTTTGCTTATCGAGTTGTTGTTTTGATTATCGAGTTGTAAGTTTGTCGAGCTGTCGCATTTTGTGTTTTGAGTTGTTACCCTTTGGTTGCACAATTTTGTTAAGTCTTGTCTGTTGAGTCGTTAACATTGTTGTACTTTGTTTATCGAGTTGTAAACTTGCTAAGATTCTGTTATCTCTTAGTAAGTCGATTTGTTTTTTTTTATTTTGTTGCGTCGGTTCACTACCTGACCCGATAAATACATGAGGCGCATTTTCATTCGATTCCATTTTTGTGCAAAATGACGCGATACGATGCTAAGAATTTCAAATACAAACATCCTTTCAAAAGCTGTTTCATTCCATCATGTTTTACAACAAAATAAAGGTACAAGTTTTACAGAAAATTAAAACTGCCTAACAATGTGCAAAGTGCTACGAACTACTAGCTAAAAAAGTAGAATAAAGTAGAAAATAACATCAGTGTCCTCGGGAACGGGAATGGGGAGGCCCTCTCATCCTCTTCTGCGGGATAATCTCTGCATCACCATCACCATCCGGATCGGAGCTGTCATCCTCCGGATCTCCCTCAGGCTCATCTCCGCTCCCGGAACCAAGACCGGAACCTCCTTCCCCAGGAGATGCCTCTGACACATGATCTGTGACCTCCTCCTCGTCATCCTCGACAATGGGTGCCTCGCTCACGAGACGACCACCTCCTCTCGAGCTCCTCGAGACCAGACTCTCTAACCTTCGAGAGGGCCCCGGTGGCCCGCCCCGTGGTGGAGCATATACGGGAGGCATCTTAAAATGAAAAGTGCAATACATCAATTCAAACATAAGAAGCAGGTGCAAATGCAGAATGTGAATAGGGTGTGTGTCAGATGTGCTCTAATACAACAGAAGGTTCAAAGCCGGGGTATCGTCAGAAACATGCTAGGCAGGAAAATGAACGATACCGACACCCACGATGCTCATTTCGCCTCTCCGAGGATCATGCCTCGAATGTGGCCAAGATCCCGAGCAATTTCGTCCAGATACTCAACAGGAGGCTACAAATATACATGCAAAACTATCAGTAAAGGAATCAATGTCCAAATATCTGACTGATAAATCAAAGCTGAAAAACATACCGGGGGCGAGTCAGGGTCCCTAACATATCTGTGATCAGGCAGAGGAGGCTCTAGCGGAATCTGGTAGGGCATCCCAAATCGCCAATTCGTCAACTCGGTCGGCATGTCTGGCCACCCAGGATGATCGAGAGTCGGAGGGATCGGAGGAATCGAACTACCTCTACCTCTAGATGTACCGGCCCTGCTAGAAGAAGGGATGTATGTAGCACGGGTGCGACTCGAAGATAGTGCGCCAGTAGACCTCCGTGGTGGAGCCCGTACTCCCGTCAGGGGGGGCATCAGGTATATGCGGCGATAGGTGGCGTAGTTCCCATCAAGAAGATGTAATAAGGCATCACTGCCCTGCATAACACTACTGACCTCCTCAGGGGATAATCTATCAGCAGTCCGCATGGTGTCTGGAGGCACAGCAGGAGGGTCCTGAGAATTGCCCCCCCATATTCGACAACAAAACGTTCCCCAGAACCAAGCTCGCCGATCGTCCTCGAGCAGAACTCAGACTGAACTAGTCGATCCTCCGGAAACTGATTGTCGAGATCATCGCCAAAGATCGCCTGGTCGCCAAGTGATTCATGGACAACCAAAGGCATAAATCAATCAAATCGAATATATAACAGATCAAAGATGAAATGAAAGGAGCCGAGAGTTCAAATACTGCCGCCCGAACAAAGGTCAAAATACCGTCAGAGAGAAGAGAGTCTCTCGAGGCCTCAGAGATGCTCACCCTCAAACATCAATGAATACGGAGTCGCCGGAGGCCCCGCCACCTCCATCTCCGAGCTAATGGGAAAATACACATACACCCATAGCCGAGAAAAGCAGGTAGAATGTGAATACAGAATGCAAAGCGCCACTGTGTGCAATGAACAAGTAATAAGGAGCAAAATGTAAATCAAGAGGATGAATGTACCTCCTGTGCCCTCCAAGAGTCAGCCGAGTAAGTCCCTCGTAGAGATCGGCTCATGTAACAAAGACAGGTAGCCAAAGGCGCCGCCTAATCATACTAGCCGACCTGTGAGAGGTCTACCAGAGCGCTCAGGAGATATAATCCTACCATGTTCCCTCTATCAGCAAACAAGGTGGTGCCGAAGAGATACATAAGGAAACCGCGGGCATACTGCTCCGCCTCCTCAGGAGTCTCAGGCTCCATCTGTGGCCGCCGGAAATGGGAAGCAAACCAGGAGTATCGGACCCTCCCCGAACCTCTGTCTACAGACGGGTGTACCCCCAATAGGTGCATCTAGGCAGCCTCCCACTGACCCATATCCTCGTCGTAGGGAATGGGCCCACCGCCTATGTCTAGGCCGGTGAGTACAGCAAAGTCCAGCGGGGTCATGGTCATATCCCCGGTGGCAGAAAAATGGAAAGAATTGGTGGTGTCCCACCATCTCTCTGCCAAAGCAGCCAATAAAGTCCTACTGATGAGGCAATGAGATAACCCTCTGCAGAATGGCCCGAATCCTGCAAAGTCAACCAATCCCCGGACAGCTTCCGGAAGCTCAAAATACCACTCCCTCGCGGCGACGGAGCCATATCCTCAAGATCAGGCGAGAGTGAACTCAAGATTTCAAATAAATGCATAGATCAGCAAATGAAGTGAAAATGAGTTGTGTGCAAATGGAGTGAAAGTGGGCTGTGTGTTCGCTTCAAGTTTGGGACTGTGTGTTCTACTTTCAAACAGTGGGCTGTGTGTTCGCTTCAAGTTTGGGACTGTGTGTTCTACTTCTAATCAGTGAGCTGTGTGTTCGCTTCAAGTTTGGGACTATGTGTTCTACTTTCAAACAGTGGGCTGTGTGTTCGCTTCAAGTTTGGGACTGTGTGTTCTACTTCTAATCAGTGAGCTGTGTGTTCGCTTCAAGTTTGGGACTGTGTGTTCTACTTCTAATCAAGTCGTGGTGTTCGCTTCAAGTTTGGGACTGTGGTGTTCTACTTTCAAACAAGGTCGTGTGTTCGCTTCAAGTTTGGGACTGTGTGTTCTACTTTCAAACAGTGGGCTGTGTGTTCGCTTCAAGTTTGGGACTGTGTGTTCTACTTCTAATCAGTGAGCTGTGTGTTCGCTTCAAGTTTGGGACTGTGTGTTCTACTTTCAAACAGTGGGCTGTGTGTTCGCTTCAAGTTTGGGACTGTGTGTTCTACTTTCAAACAGTGGGCTGTGTGTTCGCTCCAAGTTTGGGACTGTGTGTTCTACTTTCAAACAGTGGGCCGTGTGTTCGCTTCAAGTTTGGGACTGTGTGTTCTACTCTCAATCAGTGGGCTGTGTGTTCGCTTCAAAGATGGGCTGCGTGTTCAGAAAACCTGAGTTTTGGGACTATGTGTTCTATTCTTAGTCAGTATGTGCTGTGTGCTCATTTTCAACTTCGGGTTGTGTCTTCGGTGAATCAATGTTTGAGTTGTGTGTTCAATTTCTAACTAATGTGCACTGTGCGTTCACAATTATTCAAATATGCCAGGTGTTCATGAAATTCAAGTGTTTAAGTCACATGCTCAGGATGCAAGTATCATGTCGTAAGTTAAACTGTGTGTCTAAGCATGGCAGGAGTATGAAATGCACGAGAAATACAGAGAATAAAGTGAAATACCTCTGCATCGTAGGAGAGGTGCTGCTCCGGCTCTCGTAGAAGAAGATCCCCGGGTGCTCGATCGTTGAATTCGGTGAAATGACGAAAAGTGGCTCGCGGAAGCCTATGCACCGCTGGAGCATAACGATCGGGAATGAAAGGGCGAACCCTCGGGGGCAGTGTCATGAGATCAAAATCATCCCCGGCACCTGGAGGACCTCCACTGAATGGAAAATGACCCGCCATATCGAGAAATCTGCAAAGAGGAGCAAAAATGAGCAAAACAAGCCAAACTTGGAAAAAGTCAACAAAAGTCAACTCTCGGGAAATGAAAAGTCAACCAAAAGTCAACTCCCGGGAAAATGTTCCAAATATTGAGACAAAATTACCTTAAGTGGTGAAAATGAGAAGAGAAGCCCCGAAGTCGAAATTTAATCGGCTCAAAGTGCTTAAATCTGAAAGATTTCGCAAAAACAACTTGCGTGGGAGGCCGAGGGGCGCGTATAAAATGCAGATCTGAAAGAGAAAATGGCTTAGAGAGCAAGAGGAGAGAATTTCACACTTGGGGGTGTGATTTCGGGTGGAGTGGAGGTGTGTATATATAGAAACATGAAAAAAGACCAAAATGCCCCTGCTTTGGGCAGTGGCCGGCCGGCCACCTAACCTAGCTGGCCGGCCACCTCCTTTTTCCCCCTGGCCGATGGCCTCTCCTAGGAAGGAGAGCTGGCCGACCATGTCCCCTACCCCCTCCCCTACCTCTCTGCAAATTTTGAGGAAAATCGGAGTTCCCGGGACCTGGAAAAGTTGAAGAAAAGTGCACTTTCTAACGCCGAATTGCTCCGCTGGAACTTTAATTGCAATTATTGACATGTGTCTCATCATTATTCATCAAAATCGGAATGTATCCTTTTTAAACATGTTGTGACCTCTCCGGGAGGTAAATCAGAGGCCACGATCGAGTTGCCGTCGCCGAATGCTGCTTTTCCAAATCGTTAGAAGAACAAACCGGCATCCTGATTTGTGCTCGTTTGTCATTATTTGGCTCATAATTTGCATTCTCATGAATGTTTTGCATCGTCATACGTGTTCTCTTGATGTACCATACTTCTATGCTCAGGCATGCATTGTCACGCATTATCTTTTCTCACATTGTGGTGCATCCTTTCACCGGCACTGTGTGTGTCAAACTTTTCGAATCCCAGGAATCGCATTGAATATATGTTATTAGCATATTGTTCTTGTTGCATTTCTCTCTTTTGCAGGCACGATATTGTATGTACGGTTCATTTGAGGTCAGGCGACTGCATTTAATCGCAACAGTATCGTATCTTCTCCGTGTGAGACGCGGCGAGAATTGAATGATTCTCCGCATTCCTAACTGCATGAAATGTAGTTCTTGCTTTGCATTCTTGCTTAAAACTGTTGCATTTATTTGTCAATACTTGCTTCGTTACAGCTTGTTGCACTTGCATGATCACCTGGCTCCGTGCCTATCATTTGCATTCTTGCCCCGTCATGCACATCTCTGCTTGTCTTGTATGATTGTCTAAGTCTTCTACTTTGTCAAAATGGGTCGCTCGGGCATTGACATTCACTCGCCACTTCTTGACTTCCGAGTTCTCACAAAGAGGGGCAATCAGAGACACCCCATTTTTGACCGACCTTAAGACTCGACGTCACCGATTGAGCGCTTGGTGATGTTGCATATTGTGCTCGTTCGAAGTTTCAGAGTCGTGCGCGCCTCCTCCCGACTTCGAACTCTCTTCGTGCCTTGTCTCTTGCGAACCAGACTCGATTTTCTCTGCTTTTCTTTCGAGGAAGGGAATGGTCCCAGAGACTATCTCCGGTGGCCGTGGGCTACTTTTTGTGGTCAGAGGCCATTTTGCCCTTTCGGAGTCTTCCCGTTTGCTGAGCCGTTAGGTCGTGCCTCGGCTCGGGACCGCCCAACCATCTCCGAGTTCTCCGGTTTTTGGCATGCACCTCTGTTTTATAGTTCCGAGGAACACTGGGGCCTCTGATACCCACCTCGCGTCAACACACCACTTCGGTGCTCAGAGCGGTTTTCGGGACCGAATCGCGGTTTGGGCCCCGAGCATTCATTTTGCATCGGTTTTCTCGATTTTGGCAGGAACCTCTGTTTTGTCATTCCGAGGGACACTGGGGTCGCAGATACCCACTTCGCTGCCGTATGCCACTTCCGGCACCTGCAGCCCATTTTCGGGATCCCGAGTTGCTCGGTTTTGGCCCCGAGCGTTCATTTCTCATTAGTTTTTGTTCAAAATTGGCAGGTACCTCTGTTTCAATACCAGGAAGATCACCGGGGTGAGGCCAGCAATTATCCCAGATAACCAGTTGCTCCTCCGGAGCCCGTTTTCTCACTTCCGGCCAATGTTGAACACCATGGGGTATTTTCTTCCAACCAAAGCTACATATCTGTGATCGGGGACATGGAGGACCCTAAAATGTATGGTCGGCCAGCAATTTTGATTTTCATTTCGAGCCTCTCCTTCAAACTCTATGTTGTGGCTCTGCCTGTGTTGCCAATTTCCGACCTTGGAACCTTGTTGCACATATCTGGGAGGACCCTAAAAGTTGGTGGTCGGCCAGCAATTGTGCAGTTCATTTTTGAGCCTCTCCTTCAAGCTCTATGTTGTGACTCCTGCTTTAGAGTTGCCAGATTCCGACCCTGGGGCCTTATTCTACACACTTGTGCAGTTCATTACTTTATTTTTTGGGGGTGGCCGGCCGGCCATGGTGGGTGGCTGGCCGACCAGGTGGGGTGGCCGGCCGGCCACCTTGCAGAAAACCACCTGGCCGGCCAGCTTTTTGCTTTTCAGCTCATTCCAGCTGTCCAGCTATTTTGGCCAAAATATCACCCCTTCCGGGGGATATTTTGGGAGGGAAAGATTGCCTCCATTTCCCTCCCATTTTACACCTTTTCTTCCCTATTTAAAGGGCTGGACAGCCCCTTTGCTAGGGTTAGAAAATTTTATCTCAAAGCCCTCTCTCACAAATCCTCCATTTTTAATCTCAAAAACTCAAAAACCTTCAAGCTTCCTAGCCAATCCCTTCACCAACCTTAAGCTCCATCTTTGCCAACTCCATTTCAGTAGCAAGGGAGTGAGTTCCAGTGGCCAAGGATCAACAAATTCAAGTCAAGAAGCAAAGAAAGAGTTGTCTACAAGGGTAAGCCACTAAAACCCTTTTTCTATCATTTTCTTGGACCAACTTTTTACCCTATTTCCCTTCAGTTTTTGGGCTTTGAACCCTACTGATTTTGTGCTCATTTTGAGCCCCCCTACAACATTGTAGAAGGGCTCAACTCTGTTTGGTGTCTCCTTGATACACTTCTTTCAATACCACTCTTTAGGCCATAAAATTGCATGCTTTGTTTGGCTTTTGAGTGATCTGATTTCGAGCATACTATAAACTGTTAGTGGGATTTTTTTGAGCCCCTCTTCAACATTGAAGAAGGGCTCCATCCTGTTTGGTGATTATTTCATGCACTTCCTTTGAAATTCTTCAATTTTACCGTAAAATTGCATGAGTTAATTAGCCTATTTTTGATCTGATTTGGAGTATGAAACCTACTGATATTGTGCTCATTTTGAGCCCTTCTTCAACATTGAAGAAGGGCTCAACCATGTTTTCCTCCTCTATCATGCACTTGCTTTGAATCCATGTTCTATGCCTATCTTGCATGCTTTATTAGGCTCTTTTGGCTTCTGTTTTTGACCTTCATCAGGTCTTTAAGGAGTCTTATTTTGGTCCATAAATCATGCTTTGTGAAGGGTCTTAAGCCATTTGCTGATTGGTTTTAGTACTTACTTTGAAATCCATCAAATTTTCCGTAAATTCGCATGTTTGTTTAGGCCATTCTAGCTTCTGTTTCTGGCCTTCATCAGGCTTAGGAAGTGTCTTGTTTTGGTATTCTTTGTATTTTATTAAGGGTCTTAGGCCATTTGATGTTTGCTTATGGTACCTTATGTTATAGCCCTTTTTGGTCCATATTTTGCATGCTATGCTTGCCATGTCTACACACTGTTTTGAGG
The DNA here is from genome assembly GCA_025200525.1 of Camellia lanceoleosa. Lineage (NCBI taxonomy): Eukaryota > Viridiplantae > Streptophyta > Magnoliopsida > Ericales > Theaceae > Camellia > Camellia lanceoleosa. The sequence continues at coordinate 49,128 of JANUSC010000288.1, read as the reverse complement.
GATGTCATCTACTGTAAATGTGAATATTTTTGGCTCATCTTTATTGTTGTAGAACTGATTTTTTGGGTTTGAGCATGGTAGATACCACTTGCTTTGTAATTCCTCTCTTTTCCCGTATTTTTGCAAGCTATTGTTGCCATATCTATGCTTACAATTTGGCTATGTTTTGTACTGGAAAGGTATCTTTTTTGGGACTGCCTTGCTACTGTTTTGCTGTCATTCGCCAATTTTGCATGTTTAACATAGCCGTAGGCCATTTCGGGCACTTAGAATTGCATTCCGGGATGATTTCATGCGTTGATTGTCATTTCGCATCATTTCGGGGCTGTTTTCCCCTTCATTTAGTGGCTGAAATTTGGTTGGCATGCTTGCATATCATTTCCCATGTCATTTTATGCCTTAATGCATTGCCTCGGTTTGCGTGCCTGTGGGCACGCACTTCGAGGCACCTCCGTTTTATCCGACGGCCTCCTATGTGAGTGAGCTGAGGCTCTCCCATGTGGGTGTAAGCCCATCGCGGCATTCCGTGTGCTATCCTTTTCTCATTTTATCATTGCCTCGGTTTGCGTGCCTGTGGGCGCGCATTTCGAGGCACTTCGGTTGTATCTGATTTTCATCTCATTTCATCATCGCCTCGGTTTGCGTGCCTGTGGGCGCGCATTTCGAGGCACTTCGGTTGTATCCGATTTTCTCATTTCATCATTGCCTCGGTTTGCGTGCCTGTGGGCGCGCATTTCGAGGCACTTCGGTTGTATCCGATTTTCACCTCATTTCATCATTGCCTCGGTTTGCGTGCCTGTGGGCGCGCGTTTCGAGGCACTTCGGTTGTATCCGATTTTCTCATTTCATCATTGCCTCGGTTTGCGTGCCTGTGGGCGCGCATTTCGAGGCACTTCGGTTGTATCCGATTTTCACCTCATTTCATCATTGCCTCGGTTTGCGTGCCTGTAGGCGCTTTGGCTGTTTGTATCCGATTTTCTCATTTCATCATTGCCTCGATTTGCGTGCCTGTGGGCGCACATTTCGAGGCACTTCGGTTGTATCCGATTTTCATCTCATTTCATCATTGCCTCGGTTTGCGTGCCTGTGGGCGCGCATTTCGAGGCACTTCGGTTGTATCCGATTTTCATCTCATTTCATCATTGCCTCGGTTTGCGTGCCTGTGGGCGCGCATTTCGAGGCACTTCGGTTGTATCCGATTTTCATCTCATTTCATCATTGCCTCGGTTTGCGTGCCTGTGGGCGCGCGTTTCGAGGCACTTCGGTTGTATCCGATTTTCTCATTTTATCATCGCCTCGATTTGCGTGCCCGCGTGCACGCTTTTCGAGGCACCTCATTTTCATCTCACTTTCTTAGCATTGCGCAGGCTAGGTTGTATATTAGTTGCATTTCATGCATATCATGCATATTGCGCGGGAAACGAGGTACATTCCGTACTCCGAGTGACGGAGTGTGTCTCAATTCTCAAGTCACCGACACTCCGGATTACCCATGACGGAGTTAGGTTTTCATATGTATTCATCCCTATATTAAGTTGTGCAATCCAGTTCCTCGGCCATCATGCATCGGTATGCGTGATTGGTGGCACGAGGATCGAGGCATGCATATATTTGTGAAATACATTGCCATGCCCTTTTCCTGCTCTCTGTTGCAGCAAATTCAAGAATCAGCAGTCTTTCAGGACTCGGCACGCCTTTCGAGAAAAATTGCGAACAGAGGCTAATTGGGGCATCCCAATGGATTTCCGTACTTCAAAGATACATCATTCATCGAAGCAAAGGCGTACGGCTTGCATGCCAGTTTACTGCTTTCTTAGTTAATTGTTAATTAATTAAGAATTTGTATATTATTTCATCTGTAATATTTGAACTGTAGTTTTCTTTTATTCGGGTCTGTATTATTATTTATTCGGACCCTCTGCGCGAGGGCAAAATTGTAATAAGTGTGCGTGAGTGTGATGTATGTCTTCCAACCCCCATTTCTTTCTCCCTTTTATTTACCCGCTTTATGGTTAGATATAGGGCATATTTTATTTAACATACAGTATGATAGCATGTTTGCATTCATTCATCTGTTTTACATGCATCGGGCTCGGCACATCATACAAACTGCATTGTATTTCAATTCCAAAGTTGAATACTTGTTAGTTGTAGCATTTCATATGCCATGTTTAGAATAGCCGAGCTCGCTATAGTTGCATTTTTGCATGTGTTGCATTAGGCAATTTCAGATACTTAGGATCATGCATGATTTCTAATCGGTTTTGCTTTTGGCTTGGAGTACTCGGTAAGTGGTTATGCTTTAGCATCCTTGCATGCGTGTGAGTGTTGCCATGATAGCATGCTTACCATGAGGCTAAATGCTTATGTGATATAACTGCCTTGAATGCCTGTGGGTGGAGGTTGAGTTATCTGAATTGGGACAATTCATTGACTGTTTGTTTTAAGCCCACTAGATAGTGGCAACATCACTGTTTTTCTAAGCCCACCCGAGGGTGGCAAATCCGCATTTTAGCCTACCTGCGGGTAGCACCATCATACCATTTTCAAACAAACAAACATGAGATGTTTATTTCCAATTCAGACGGCCCAGTCTATACTTGTTTGCTGCAAGCATCACATAGTAAACTAGGCTAATAACCGGAATAAGAACTCACAAAGTTTTCAAAAACAGATATCATGGTTAGTAGAGGCCGGTCTTTGACCGGGCGAGAGGGGGTGCTCACGATGTGACCTTCCCTAATCGTACCCAAGTTCCCGAGCCAACTTTGGTGATGACGGACACGTGGCCTTTGGCACCGAGTTAGGGTTTCCTAAATTTCCCATTTTAAAATATTTAGGTGGCGACTCTGTTATCTGGCAAAGCAGTCCATGTTTGGCACTTCTTTCAAAAAATCTGTTTTCCTTCAAAACGATTTGCCGGATTTGGACTCTTTGGTTCAGATTTAGAACCGTAACAAAATCGAGTCCGAACTGTAGCGAGGTCCCTCGCGGGCGTTGTTACAGCTGCACTGAAATAGTTTAAGCGAGAAAAGATTGAAGATCTCGAAAGGGCTAGAAAGGCCAAAGCCCCTGTGGGGACGGAATGTGCTGTGAGCACAAGAACGGGAGGTGTTGTGCACACAGGAATAGTTGTAACAGAACCGGATAGCTTCTTGTCGATGGCCGACGGTATGTGGTGGGAAGACGACGACCTATGTCTTGCCCACACAGACGAAGATTGGGGACACAACCAACCAGATGATACCTGGTATATTGGAGAGGTAGACCACATGACCAGGAGTGGGCGGTATTTCAAGCCCCCACACCTGGATCAACTAGAGGCGTCCGGAAAGGACAAAGAGGTGGAGAAGCAGAAAAAAAAAATGCTCAATGAGGAGGCTGTACTGAAGCAACTCAAGAAAATCCAAGCAGACATCTCCATCTGGGGACTGCTTATGGCCTCAAGAGTTCATAGACAGGCTGTCCTTTCTGCAATGGACAAGGCCAAACTTTCAGTAGATACCACACCTGAGCAGCTGGTAGGGTTGGTCTTTCCGGGAGGAGCTTCCTCAACGTTGACCTTCAGTGACAAGGAATTGCCGCTTGAGGATTCAAACCATAACAAACCTCTCTATATCTCTGTGGAGTGTAGAGAAAAATGGATACCAGTGGTCCTTGTCGACACAGGGTCTGCTATCAACATGTGTCCATCGAGGACGGCATATGCTATCGGGTTAAAGTCCGCTGATTTTGTGCCAACTGCCCAGGTGATATGGCATATGATAATACTAGCAGAGAGGTGATGGGGACTGTACAGATTCGGACTCAGGTCGGTTCAGGGCAGCACGATATTGACTTTCATGTCTTGGACATTCCCGCGACTTTCAATCTACTCCTAGGGCGGCCGTGGCTACACCAGGTAAAGGCGGTCTCTTCCACCTTGCATCAAATGCTGAAGTACCCCTACGGGAAGGGGGTGGCGATTGTTTTTAGGAATTCTTCAATCCATCCCCCGCCAGAGGTTTCTACGCCAATTCTGGAGATCGAGCATGGCACGGAGGATGTGTTTTTGTCAGGATTTACCCTAGCTGAGGCCTGGGTTGTACAGAACATACTAGCCGTTGATGAGGGGCTATATGTCAGTGCCCAGTCTGTGTACTTCATGAACAAGCTCCAGCATATCCCCGGGATGGGATTAGGAAAAAGTGGCCGGAAGGGCATTGCAGCATCAGTCGAAGTGCCGCACAACCCACATACCTTTGGCTTAGGTTATCTTCCTACCAAAGAGGATTGGGTAAGGAAAGGCAAAGAGATGGCCGGAAGAGCCAGAGCAAAACAAGCCAGGAAGCCTTATGAGTTGGTACACCGGCCTATCTAGGGCACCCTGAATGGACGCTTTGTCCGGGAGGGGGAAGATTTTCCATTCTGCGGCTTCCCAGAGCCATGGCTAAGTATAGAGAGACGGCAGTTGCCGAGGTTCGAGATTCTCTTTGACTTGTAATTGTCCAGGGATGACATTGTCGAAGAGCAGACAGACCCACCAGCTGAGGCTGAGCAATTCAAGGAGGATTTTGAGAATACAGAGATTGAAGTGGGGGTAGCACTGGCTTGTCTACTCTCAGATCCTCAGATCGTACAGGAGTGCTTGGGGGATAACTTCTCGGTATCCATGATCGGGAATGAAGCGACTGTGAGCCCATCTTCAAACATTCTGGATGCATCCATCGCACCCTCCCTCGTTTGGCAATATGAGGAGGGCTTTTTATCGAGCAACACCAAGTCAGGTAGTGAGCCAAAATCTGATTCCACTGAGTCTGTGGAGTCGGAATCAGGTTCTAGCTCGTCTGAGTCTGAGTCCGGTATTCTTGGAGGTGACAACTCGGATGCCACAGTCCTGTCTAGGTCGTTTTTTTCTTTTTCCTTTGAGTCTGTTGTAACTGAGGAATCAGGCGATTTGGAAGTGATTAATGAGAATGGAATGGATGTGGCTTCCAAGTACTTTTCTGTACCCTTAATTTATTGCATTAATCAAGACTTTCAAAATTTTGACGAAAACGATGAGGAAGAAATTCCTCTGGTTTTGAAATATTTGCTTGATCAAGAGCAGGAGAGGTTTGTAAAACCCTTGGTTGATGAAATCACCACAATTAATATGGGTACTAAGAAGGACCTACGGCTGGTCCAGATTGGGTCCATGTTGTCTTTGGAGGAGCGTGAGCGCTTAGTCACTTTGTTAAACAAAGATGTTTTCGCATGGTCCTACAAAGACATGCCTGCAATCAATCCTGAGATTATACAGCACTGGATCCCTCTTGACCCAGAGGCCTCGACATTAGCGAAGCTCAGAAGGATCTGCCCGGACTGGGCTCTCAAGATTAAAGAAGAGGTCACCAAACAAATTGACGTAGGGTTCCTGCTGGTATCTGAATACCCAACTTGGTTGGCCAATATAGTTCCAGTGCCGAAGAAGGATGGCAAAATTAGGGTATGCGTGGACTTCAGGGATTTGAACAAAGCCAGTCCGAATGACGACTTTCCTCTGCTGCATATCGACGAATTAGTGGACTTCACTGCTGGGCATGCGTTGCTCTCTTTTATGGATGGGTTTTCTGGCTACAATTAGATTCTGATGGCACCCGAAGACCAGGAGAAGACTGCTTTCACCACCCCGAGGGGAACCTATTGTTATAGGGTGATGCCGTTTGGGCTGAAGTATGCTGGAGCTACATATCAACGGGATGCGACCACAATTTTGCATGATATGATCCATAAAGAGGTTGAGGTGTACATGGATGACATGATTGTCAAGTCCAAGGAAAGAGAGGGCCACTACCCCGCCTTGCAGAAATTCTTCCAATGGGTCAGGGAGTATCGGTTATGGCTGAATCCTCAGAAGTGTACATTTGATATTACAGCAGGGAAAATGCTGGGGCTCTTGATCACACAGAGAGGTATTGAGGTCGATCCTTCCAAAATCAAGGCCATCTTAGAAATGCCACCACCAAGGACTGAAAAGGAGGTGTGAGGCTTTTTGGGTAAAGTGTAATTTATAAGACGGTTTATTGCAAAATTAACCTTGACTTGTGAACCACTCTTTGGTCTCCTGAAGAAAGGAAAGAAGTTCCAATGGGACGGCCGATGCCAAGCTGCTTTTGAACAGATCAAGCAATATTTATAGAACCCACCTGTGTTGTCACCGCCTGAGTCGGGGAAACCATTGATTCTGTATCTTTCAGTGACTGAAACTACAACGGGTTGCATGCTTGCACAAAAGTTTGAGGATAAAGTGGAGAAGGCTATCTACTACCTGAGCAAGAAAATGCTGGATTACGAGACCCGCTACACTTTGCTGGAGAAGGCTTGTTTGGCCTTGGTATGGGCTACCAGGAAGCTGCGGCACTACCTGTTAGCTCATTCCGTAATACTAGTTTTGAGATTAGATCCCATCAAATATCTCTTCGAGAAACCAGCACTTACGGGTAGGCTAGCCCGTTGGTTGCTTCTGCTTTCTGAATTTGATCTGAAGTACATGACGCGCAAGTCAGTGAAACAGAGAACGCTAGCGGAGTTCCTAGCCGATCACCCAGTTGAAGGGGATAAAGCAGTTGAGTATTTGTTCCTAGACGAGGCCATTCTGTATGTCGAAGAAGAGACTTGGACGATGTACTTTGACGGAGCGTCAAACCAATACGGGTATGGGATAGGGGTGTTGCTGATAGCACCCGACAATTCCCGCATACCCTTAGCATTCAAACTCCAGTTCAGAGTACCGAACAATGAGGCAGAATATGAGGCATGTATTGTTGGATTAGAAGCCGCCTTAGAACTAGGGCCAAAACCGTTGGATGTCATCGGGGACTCGAACCTTGTTGTATCTCAAGCTAAAGGGGATTGGAAAGTTAAAGAAGAAAAGATGAGAATCTACCACCAAACCTTGGACGTGTTGATTCCTTGATTTGAGAAACTGAATTTTGCTCATCTGTTAAGAGAGAACAACAAGTTTGCTAATTCATTAGCAACTCTATCTTCTATGATAGACATTCCTTTCGGAGTTCGGATGCGTCCGATCATCATTGAACAAAAATTCGTGCCGGCCTACGAGCTGATTACTGCCATAGATGAAGCACAAGATGAGAATCCCTGGTATTACGATGTCTGGAACTTCTTGGAAAAGGAAGTGTATCCACCAAAGGCAAATGCCAAAGATAAGAGGGCAATTTGAAGAATGGTTGCTCAGTTCATCGTTTGTGGGGGTAAACTGTACAAGAGAGGTCATCACGGGATGCATAAGCTATGTGTTGATGCTGAAGAATCCAAGCGCATAATGGAGGCCATCCATGGAGGAGAGTGCGGATCGCACATGAACAGGGTGATACTAGCCCGGAAGATCCTTAGACAAGGTTATTACTGGTTCACCATGGAGGAGGATTGTGTTGGCTTTGTCCGGCGATGCCACAAATGTTAGATCCATGCAAACCGCATGAACATTCCGTTGTCAAAGCTGTACAACATGACTTTGCCATGGCCGTTTTCAGTTTAGGGGATTGATGTAATTGGGGCTGTCACTCCGAAGGGGTCCAATGGGCATGAGTACATTTTGGTAGCTACTTCACGAAGTGGGTTGAGGCCCAATCTTACATGGTGTTGAAGGCATCACATGTCGCTAAGTTCATTAGAAACAACATCATCTGTCGCTACGGGGTTCTAAATGAGATTATTTCAAATAATGGTTCCCACTTCAAGAAGGAGGTGATCGACTTGTTGGAGAAGTACAATGTGGCTTTTCATAAGTCATCTACATATTGGCCGCAAACCAATGGAGCTGTTGAGGCCGCCAACAAGAACATCGAGCATATTCTGCAGAAGATAATGGAAACCTACAGGGACTGGCCAGATAAGCTGCCATTTGCTCTTTGGGGCTACCGAACTTCAATTCAAACTTCTACTAGGGCAACTTTGTATTCTTTGGTTTATAGGATAGGGGCTATTCTGCCTATCAAAGTTGAGGTTCCATCATTATAGGTATTGGCTGAGTGTCAGATAGCTGAGGCAGATTAACAGCAAAGCAGGTTTGAAGAACTCATGCTCTTTGATGAAAGAAGGCTGAAAGCGCTGTATCACGTTCAGGGTTATCAACGGAGAATTGCCAGGGCTTTCAACAAGAAGGTTAAGTCTAAGAATTTGAAGGAAAGGGATCTAGTGCTGAAAGACAACCGAGCTCCCATCCACGACCCTAGGGGCAAGTTCAGATCCAATTGGACTAGCCCTTACATCATCAAGTCTATCTGGTTGGAAGGAGCTGTCGTTCTGATGGACCTAGATGGCCTAGAGTTCTCCCAGCCGATCAACATGGACAAGTTGAAAAAATACTTTCCCTGAGTGGCTCGCTAGGCCGAAAACCCGAAAGGGCGACCCCCTCCCAGAGCTTGTCAAAGCCTCTGATGCTAAAGTTGGCCCAACCGGCGCTTTTTCATCAAGCCAAGCTATACATTCATCAGATAGGGTGCAACTGAAGGTGGGAGCAGGGGCCAGAAGCTCTCTTGTCCTCCATGTTGTGGCATACCAAGCTAGCTGCGCGCCTCGGACTGGAAATGCGGCAAGGTACTCTATCTCTCCTTCCGGACAAGTCTGATCATGTCCAAACTGGCGCCGGTATCGGAATGAGAAGTAAAAGACGCAATGAGTCAGGCCAATCAACTGAATCTTGGGCTGGCGAGACACGCTATAACTCATCGCCGGCAGATTGAGCCAAGGGTAGTGCCAAGCAATACGGGTAGCGGATAGTCTGCACATCCATTCGCACCACCATCCCTCATCATGGGCATCGACTAGACGTCGCCGGAAGAAATAGCTGCGAGCTGAATATGCTGGGCATGATTCCACAACCTTCAACTTAGCCATCAACCATATCTAGGGAGGGATGAAAAATGAGAGATTAAAGAATAGAGAGGTATACGTCAAGAGAAAAGTGAGAAAAAGGGTTTTGAGAGAAAAATTAAGCCTGAGGGCCAAGTGATGTGAGAAATATCTGTGAGATAGGGTGGGAAACATTACTTGCAACAGTAGTGGACTCCTCGCGAATCTAATCGTCTCTCGGCGATGAAAAGCATCTAAGCCCATCAATGTCTCAGCTAGTGTCATGGCGATGTAGCTCTTGCCCTCTTTTAAGCCTTGGGAAATTTCGATCAAACGGATGCTAGACCCTCCAGAGCCTGAGGCAAGCAAGAAATGAGACAGCATGCACAAGCAAAGCGCATGTCGCCAAAAACCTTGCCAGTGATGGTCGCCGCGATCACCGGCATCAGAAAATAGATAAACCAAGCTCGGGATGTCTAATTCCCCATCGCAGATCAAAGACCGAGCGTCATGCATAGTGAGCCCGCACATCCGTCCTAAGGCTTGGATGTGGCCAAAGCGGAACTGTGGCAAAATCTCTTCCTCGCGTTCGGACTCCACCAAAGCTTGGAAGTCTTCGAAAGTGGGACATATCTCTTGTCCGCCAAAACTAAATACGTGTGTTACCGGATTCCAAAACCTTGCTGCGGCATGAAGGAACAGAAAACGCAACGGGGTGCAGCCCAGCATGAATGGTGCATTTATACCGAAGCCCCGAAAGTTCAACTTTTCCGAGCCATCCAAGTTAACAATCCAATTTGTGAGATTTTCGACAAGGAATGCCTCCATTTTGATGCAAAATTGAGTTAGAATGAGGGAACCCCGAAGCTAGAACTTTTATGAAGGATAAGGCACTGTTTGGAGGACAACTGTTACAAAACTGGAGGTCCCCAGGCCAAGTGGTCGGCCGACCACTTTTTTTGGTTGGCTAGCTACTTTTCTGGTCTGCAGACCAAAAAAACTGGTCGGCAGCCCTCTTTACTGGTCGGCTATGTGCAAAAATGTGGTCTCTAGCTCTTTCTTGTCTCCAGAAGAGAGTCTCTAGCTTTCCTGTGTCCGAGAAATCTTGAAGGTCCGAGTTTGCCTCGCTTTGATCGTTCGCCGCTTTGTTTGTCCAAAATGCATTTGCTTATCGAGTTGTTAAGTTTTTCTTATCGAGTTGTTGCGATTTGTTTATCGAGTTGTTGCTCTTTGCTTATCGAGTTGTAACTTGTTATGGTTTTGTTGTTTCTTAGTGAGTTAAGTTGTTTAGTTTGTTATGTTGGTTCGCTACCTGACTTGGCAATACACGATGTTCAAATTCCATTCAATCTCATTTTTGTGCAAAATGATGCGATGCGATGCTAAGAATACAAATGCAACACTTTTTGAACAAAAAACTATTTTCATTCCATCATAGCTTCTTTTTACAACATTTTACAACAGGGGTACAAGTTTTAAAGAAAATAAAACTACCTAACATTGTACAATGTGCTACAACTACTAGTAAAAAGAAAAATAAGACAAAAACATCTGAATCGGTGTTATCAAGCTCAAGACCGAGAGGCCCACTTCACCCTCTTCGGTTGAGCAGCCTCTGCACCACCATTTGAATCGGAGTCACTATCCTCAGAATCCTCCTCGGCGTCACCTCCGCCTTCAGAACTGGAACCGGAGTCGTCATCTCTGCCTGCAGATGTCTCCTGACTGAGGATGCGCAGACTCCTCCTCCTCGCTGAACTCGTCATCCTGTCTAGCAGGTGCTCTACATCCCCCTCGGCTGCGAGTCGAGACCCCTCTCCTAGCTGCTCGAGAAGGCCTGGATGGCCCGGCCTGCAGTGGTGTGACTTGAAAAGGCAGTTTGAATACATCAGTCAGAGTATGTATATTAGATGCAGATGCAAGAATGATGCATGGAGTGAGTGCATGCAAATATAGTATGTGAATGTGATGTGTCAGATGTGCTCTACACATGCAGTGAATCAATATAGTGAAATTCTCAGTTTCAGTATGTCATCAGAAGTATGATGAATGCAAGGAAATTGACAGTACCAGAATGCCGTAGGCGTACAACAGCATCTCCCTCCGCAAGACCATGCTCTCAAGTGAGGCCACCACTCCGAGTAACCCCTCATTATACTCCCTGGGAGGCTGCAGATACAAGTTCAAGTCATTAGTGAATGAATGAATGTCTAAATATCTGAGTGATAAATAAAAAACTGTGGAGCATACCGGTGGTGAGTTAGGGTCACTGACGTATCGATGATCGGGCAATGGAGGCTCTAGTGGAATCGAGTAAGATGTCCCATACTGCCAGCCTGTTAGATCGGTCAGAAGATCTGGCCACCTAGCATACTGGCAAGTCGAGGGCATCTCTCTAGCCCCACCCCTTGATGTGTCGGCCTTGCTAGTTGAAGAGGTATCTGCAACTCAAGCTCGACTTGATGATGGTATATCAGCAGCCCTCCTCGTAGGAGTACGAACACCTGTCAGTGGAGGCATCAGGTTTGTATGGCGGTATGTCGCGTACTCCCCTTTTTCCAGGAAAAGAACTACGTCGACACCCAGCATAAGGTCATCAACCTCTCGAGGAGTGAGACTCTCGGTAGACCGCATGTCTAATGGAGGTGCTGAGGGGATCTCCTGAGCGGGATTGCCCATCGTCTAGCGCATGAAACGATCCCCGAGCAACCAGGCTCTGCCGACTGGTCCCTCAAACAAAACCCTGTATCGAGAGGCGCCCCATGCCCCGGCAAATTGGAACCAAGAATACCCCGGCATTGCCAGCCAAGGCTGCCAAATGATCTGGGGATAGCAAGTGCATAAACTGATTAGTTGTCATAAATATGCAAGATAAATCAAAGCTGAAAGCATAAAGAACTGAGAGTTCTGGTTTACCTCGGTCGCCCGCACAATGTCAAAATAATGCCGAAGATATGGCAGAGTCTCCTGGGGCCTGGGCCGGCATTGACCCTTGAATCTGCGTGAGTACGGTATCTCAAGCGGTGCCTCGACCTTTAACTTGGGGGCAAGTGTCGGGAAGTAGGCGTAAACCCAAAGCTGTGAAAGGCAAGACAGCGGTAATGCGAACACAGAATGTACAAAGAATACAGAATGCTGAGTGCAGAATGCGAATATAGAATGTATAGAGAATGCAGAATGCTGAGTGCAGAATAAGAATATAGAATGTACAGAGAATGCAGAATGCTAAGTGCAAAATGTGAATACAGAATGTATAGAGAATGCAGAATGCTGAGTGCAGAATGCAGAGAGCAGAATGTGATGTGTGCAATGTATGCAGTACGCTACATACAGATAATGAAAGGCAGAAATGTAAATCAAGAGGGCAGAATGTACCTCCCAGGCTCTCTAGTAACCACTTACTATGGTCCCGCGCCCGCGGGAGGTCACGCTCATATAGCAGTAAAGGGTGGCAAGGCCAGCGCAGCCCCAATCATACTGCTGGACCTGTGATAGGTCTCAGCAAATATAGTCCGACTGTGTTCCCCCTACCAGAGAACAGTGTCGTCCCCAGTAGGAACATCAAAAATCCCCGGTCATACTGCTCTATCTCCTCAACAGTCTCGGGCATAGTCCTCCTGTACTGCTCGGCGAACCAAGTATACCTGACCCTGCCTGATGATATGTTGATCAACGGATGGGCTCCGAGCAGATAAGTCCAAGCTGCCTCCCACTCACCCATATCCGCATCGTATGGGATTGGTTGACCTGCCACGTCGAGGCCCATCAGCATGGAGAAGTCATACAAAGTCATCGTCATGTCCCCGGCGGCAGAAAAATTAAAGGAGTTAGTGGTGTCCCACCATCTCTCTACTAATGCGCCCAGCAGGGTCCTGCTCGCCGGATGACACGACAACCCCATACAAAACGGGCCAAATCCCGCCTCATCAACAATGTGTCGAACAACATCTGGGAGCTCCATCTGCCACTCCCTCGCAATGATAGACCCGTAACCCCATGTGAAATGGGAAGATACCTGTGTTCAGAATGAACAGATGTATTCAGGTGCAAAATAAATAGTGTTACGTTATGAGCTGTGTGCAAAATAAACCAAATACTGCATTATGAACTATGTGTTCAGATTGAGCAAAATACTACGTTATGAACTGCGTATTCAGATTGAGCAAAATATGGCGTTATGAACTGCATGTTCAGATTGAGCAAAATACGGCGTTATGAACTGCGTGTTCAGATTGAGGAAAATACTACCTTATGAACTGCGTGTTCAGATTGAGCAAAATACAGTGTTATGAACTGCGTGTTCAAATTGAGCAAAATACTACGTTATGAACTGTGTGTTCAGATTGAGCAAAATACTGCGTTATGGACTGTGTGTTCAGATTGAGCAAAATGTTGTGTTATGGACTATGTGTTCAGATTGAGCAGTGTTATGTGCTGTGTGTCCAAATGCGCTGTGTGCCCAAAATGAGCTATGTGCCCAAATGCACTGTGTGCCCAAAATGCGCTGTGCGCCCAAAATGTGCTGTGTGCCCAAAATGAGCTGTGTGCCCAATATGCGCTGTGTGCCCAAATGTGCTGTGTGCCAAGTCAGTATTGTGCTATATGTGAGCTGTATGCTAGAATAAGTAGAAATACTGTATAGGTGAATGTGTTCAGAACGAGCAGATAAAATACATAGCGAAAGCATGAAATGTGCAAGGAATGCAAAATACATTGCAGAGAATGTAAAAAGTGAAGTATGCACCTCGCATGCATGATGAGATAGATGAGACTCCGGCTCCCGTAGCAGCAAGTCTGCGGGCGCCCGTCGCGCGAAGTCTGTAAAATGTGTTCGTGCGGGTGGTACCCCTCCGGGTCGAATAGCCGCATCCTTGGTGGCAACAACATAATGTCTGGCTCATCCTCTACCCATGGAGAGCCCCCGTCATGCAGAATATGGTCGGCCACCTGAAGAAATCTACAAAAATGAGCAAAAATGAGCAGAATACGCCAAAATTGCAAAAAGCCAACAAAAGTCAACAAAGTCAACGCACGGGAAAGGGTGCTAAACTTTGAGAGAAACATACCTCAAGTGGTGAAAATGGAGAAAGAAGCTCCGAAAACAAATTCTAATCGGTTCAAAATGAAGAGAATCGAAAGTTTTTGCGAAACAACTTCGCATGGGGCGTTGGAAGACACGTATAAAGTGCAAATCTGAGAGAGAAAATGGTCTAGGAGCAAAGAAGAACGTGTTTTAGCCTTGTGTTTGTGAGCAAAAGTGATTTGGATGTGTATACTTAAAGATCCGGCCTCGAAACGACCAATCTGTCCCTGTTTTGCTAAATTGGTCGGCTAGCCAGTTTTTCTGGTCGACCGACCACTTAAGTGGTCAACAATTGGTCGACCACTGATGTAGGTGGTCGGCAACCCTCCTGGATGGTCTCCAAGGTCCCATTGTTCTCCCTCTGTATTTTGGTGATGATTGGAGTCCTCGGCTCTCGAGAAAGTACAAGAAAAGTACACTTTTCGGCGCGAAATCGTCCTCGCGGGAACTTCAATTCAAGTCTACGATGAGTAGCTCATCGTCACTCGTCAAGAGCAAGGTGTATCCTTTTTGAGTGCATTGTGATCCCTCCGAGAGGTAAACCGGAGGTTCCGGTTAATTTGGTCTTGTTAAGGCTTGTATTTCCTTAGCCGGTGTTTTGTTTCAAACATGCTTTTGTAGTTGCACTTTTCTTGCATTGTTATGCACACCACTTGCTCGCATTGTTATGCACGTTTCTCGTTGCATTGTCATGCACTCTCCACCTGCGTTGTCGTGCACACTTTTCTCACATTGTTATGCACACTACTCGTCACATTGTTATGTACACTACTCGTTGCATTGTTATGCACTCTATTTGTGTTGTCTCGCATGTTTTACTCGCATTGTTATGCACCCACACTTTGCTTGCATTGCTACGCACTTTTCACTTGCATTGTTATGCTCATTCTAGTTGCATTGTTATGCACTTTTCACTTGCATTGCTATGCATGTTTCTATCGGCATTGTATATGCACGCGTTTATCTTGTATTGAAATTATACCATGATGTAACGTGGAACATGTGTTTCTAACTATATTGTACCTGTTGAGTTTCTTTCTTATGTAGGCACGATATTGTATGTACGGTTCATTTGAAGCTGGCGCGACCAGACGATATCGTATGTACAGTTCATTCAAAAGAAGCTTCAACACGATTTAAGAATTGTATAATTTCCTTACATCCTTTCTCCTAGAATGTGTGAGACTGTTATTTCTTTGTATGATCGTAAGTTATGTTCGGGTTTGTGCATGTCATTTGCATCTTGCCCCTGCCTACGGACATATCTCTTTGTTATCTTGTCTAATTGTCTAAGTCTTCAGCCTTGTCAAAAATGGGTCGTCTATGGGCTTTGACATTCACTCCCGTCACTTCTTGACTTCTGAGTTCGGTCAAAGAGGGGCAACTGCAGACACCCTATTTTTGACCAACCTTAAGACTCAGACGTCATCGATTGAGCGCTCGGTGATCGTGTATGTTTGAGCTTGTTTCGAGTTTTCAAGGTTTTTGGCTGAGAGCCTTACCTCCGAGCCTCTGAACTCTTTTTGTTTCGGCTCGGTTTGCAAACCAAGCCTTGTTTCCCTTCCCTGGAGGGAGGGAAAGGTCTTGTAGACCATCTTTTTGTGGTCGTAGACCACTTTTCTCGGTTGGAGACTAGTTTTCGATTTTCGGAGCCTTTGGTCGCGCGTCTTGTCTTGGGACCGCTTAATGTTCTCCGTTTGGCTTGGTTTTTGAACCATGCCTTGTTGCCTTTGCCTAGAGGGACACTGTGGTCTAGGAGACCACTTTTGGGGTCATTGACCACTTTTGGTGCTTGTAGACTAGTTTTCGGGTCTCTCGGCTGCGCGCCTTGCCTCCTAGAGTTTCATCTTGCATCCTTTTTGGTTTGTTTTTGGTACAAACCTTGTTTTCCTTATTTGGAAGGTGGTATAAGGGTGGGAGACCAGTTCTTCTCCTTGGAGACCACTTTCCTTCCTGCCAATCAGTTTTCTGGTCGGCCAACTAGTTTTCTTGGTCTTTGGACCACCTTTTCTGGCCGGACACCACACCACTACCTTGCTTTCATGTTGCAGACCATCTCTCTCCCCCCCATGGCCGACCACTTTCTTCCCTGGCCGACCACTTCAAGTGGTCGGAAGCTTTCCTGCACCTTTTTGGAGATATTTGTAGGCCAGCTATTACAGCTGGAGGGCACAGAAGCCATCCTCCATACACGTGTATGAAGGGATGGCTTTAGGCCTAAAGCTTGTCCAACAAGCTTGTTGCATATTTTTCTATATAAGGAAGCCTCCTCCCTCATGCCTTAGGTTCAGATTTTCTTGCTTGAGTGATACATACTATCTATATCTATACTTCTTCATTTCTCTCTTGTTTTGTGCTTGAAAGTGCATATTCTTCATACTATTTCACACAAACACACACTCAAACACCATCTTATTGTTGTTGAGGCACTTTGAGGTTGATTTTGGAGTTTTTGGAGAGGTTTGAGCTTAGAAAAGCTGCTGGAGTTGTAGCTTTGAAGTGGTTCTACAAGGGTGAGCTTCTAACCCTTAAAACCCTTGTTTTGGTTTAAGCTTTTGGGACCTATTTGCATGCTTATATTGGTTTGACTTCAAACTACAAAAGTTCTGATTTTTTATGCTTAACATGTTTGTTTAATGTCTCTTTTGTGTTGGGGATAGTCTACCCCCTCTTAGGCCTTGTCTGGCTTTGTTTTGTACCATCATTTTTAAGCTATTGGGATCACCTTGTTTTGGCTTTCCCACCACTGAAACTCAGAGGAATTTCAGTGGTGGAAATGGTGTTTTAAGATCCCAAATAGAAGAGGGTCATCCCATCTCCTTGTGTTTTGTATGCTTGCTTTATTTGCCTCATGATTGAGCATGTTTGTTAAGCTTGTGTTGGCTCCATCTTAGCATGTATTTGGGGTTATTTTGACATGGCATACCACTGTTTTGACTTGGTTTGGTCACTCAATGCATGCTTTATACACTTGTAGTGTAAATGTTGAAAATTAGCTTTGTGTGCTTCATGAAGTAGCATGCCTTTCTAGCATGCTTTGAGTCCATCTCAGTAGGTTTTTGGTGTTTTTTTAACATGCCTTAGATCTGTTTTGGGTTGGTTTGGTGGCCCCATGCATGCTCCACGCACTTGTAGTGCATTTCCATTTACTAGCCTAATGTGTATCATGCTTTAGACCATCATTCTAACATGATTTTGGCTTAACTCTAAGAAGCTTGTGTCCATGTTTTAGCATGCTTTAGCTCTGATTTGTGTTGTTTTGGTCATGCATGCCATGCTTTGTATAGCTATAATGCATTCTAGCTTGTTAGCTTTGTGTATCAAGTCCACTAGCATGCATTGTTTGGGCTATTTACATGATTTGGCATCATTTGTTATGTGATTTCAGTTCATGTTTCATGTTCATGCACTCACATTTGTCACTCTTTCCATGCTTTGGAGGGTTGGTCCTTTATGCCTTAAACATGAGCCATTGCGTATGCCTTCATGCCTAAGCTTGCGAGCTATCATTTCAGTGTATTTTTTGGGTTATTTTGCCATGATATAACTCTGATTTTTGTTGGCGAAGCCATCTAATGCCTGGTCTTGGTAGGTGTAGTGTAATCCTCCCTTTTGGCCTTGCATATTTCATGCTTCATGCTTACCATGCTAGCTTATTTTGGCTTCCTTCCATGCATGTTTTAGACTCATTTTGACATGCTCTAGGACTGTTTTGGGTTGCCTTTGCCATACGCTTCATGTATTGCATAGTTATAGTGCAAGTGCCTTGCTAGTTTCAAGCTTTGGGCACCATAGCATGCTTCATTTGTGTCATGTACATGATTTGGCATCATTTCATATGCTATTTCAGAGCATGTAGCATTGCCATGTTCCCACTTCTTTTATGCTTTGAATGCCTTTAAGTGTTATGCATTGTTGCTTGTTTGTGGCCTAGCATGTATGTCATCTTGCCTAGATCCTTGAGCTCCCATCTTAGCATGTTTTGGTCTTTGTTTAGACCTAATTAAGCTATGTCCATGGTTGGTTCATGCATTTGTGCCATGTGTTGCATGTCCCTTTATATAGTCCTCTTTGCTAGCCTTATGCCTTAAGGACCCTAGCATGCCATGCTTATGCTGTTTGAATGATTTGGCATCATTTCTTGCTTAATTTCAGAGCTTATAGTGTTGTTACACTTCCACATTTGTCACTCTTTGAGCACTCTTAAGGGTTGTGCTCTTATACCTAGTTGATGGGCCATTGCATTGAGCATGCTTGTCTTGATCTTCATGCCTTAGTTTCATCATTATGGCCCCTGATTTGGGCATGATTGAGATCTGTCCACTTTTGGTTTAAGTTCATTGAGCATGTTTGTTTGCATGCTTATGTTACATTGCATTGAGTATGTCATGTTGTTCTTAGCATTTAGCATTGTGTATGCCATGTTGTTTGCATGCTTATGTCACATTGCATTGAGTATGCCATGTTGTTCTTTACATTGTGTATGCCATGTTATTCTTAGCATTGTGTATGCCATGTTGTTAATTGCATTGTGTTATGCATGTTGTTTCTTGCATTGTGTTTGGATTAGGTGTTAGTCCAAACATGAGAAACGAGTGACATTTCATACCTGAAGTGATGAAACGTGCCTCAATTCTCAGTATCCGACCCTCTTGATCATACATGATAGAGGTCAAGGTTTTATGTGTTTATGTATGCATTCATTTCATATTGAATTGTGCAATTTGGCTTCTCGGCCATCATGCATTGAAATGCGCGATTGGTGGCCCGAGGTTCGAGAACTGCACTCCCTTAAGCTTATGAAATGATAGGGAGGGTGGTTGTGCGCACATACCTTGCAAATACATTGACATGCCCTTTCTTGCTCTCTGTTGCAGCAAACTGGAGAAGTGCAGCAACAAGTGGTCCGCAAACCAGAAAAACTACCTGGCCGACCACTTTTTCTGGTCTGCAGCAAAGAAAAGTGGTCGGCAGGTGGTTGGCAATATCAACAACTGGTCGGTCATGTTCCTACAGGTCCCCAAGGTGAGTTAGAAGCTTTCTGGAGCTTGGTGCAAGGTTCTGAGAACAGTTGTAAACAGAGGCTTGTTGGGGCATCGCGACGAATTTCCGAACGAGGCGACCGAGCATGCATGCACTCTTCTCCCTTTGAAGGCATCTTTTTACTACTTTACTAGGCTGATTTGATTAGCCAGTTATGCTTTGGTTTTGTACTTAAGTAGTTAATGCATTTAGCTACTTATTTGTGTTGTAATAACTAGTTAGTTAACTTGTTAGTTAATTAGCTTCGTTTTGTACTTAATTAGTTAGCTTGTTAGTTAATTAATTTTGTGATGTAATAATTAGTTTAATTAGCTTAGATTAGCTAGTTAACTCATTATTCAGACCCTCCGTCGAGAGGGCCAATTGTTGTAATAAGCGTGCGTGTGTGTGATGCATTTCTTCCAATCCTCATTTCTTTCTCCCTTTTACTTAACCACTTACGATGGTTAGTTTTAGGGCATATTTTGTTTAGCATACCTTATGCTTTGCATGCCTACATCCATTCATCTGTTTTACATGCACCGGGCTCGGCGCATCATACCAACTACATTGTATTTCAATACATTTACTTAAATACGTGTTCAACAGCATGTTATCAAGTTGCATTCACATGACACTCTAGAATAGCCGAGCCTATTTTAGTTGCATTTTTGCATGTGTTGCATTAGCCATCTTAACATGAACTAGGGTCATGCATGATTTCTAACTAGTTCTCTGTTTTGGCTCAGAGTACACTATGAGTGTTTACGCTTTAGCATAATGCATGTGTGTAAGTGTTGCCATGTTAGCATGCTTGCCGTGAGGCTAACTGCTTAACTGATATAACTGCCTGAGTGCCTGTGGATGAAGGTTGGATTGCTTGAATTGGAACAATTCATTGAAATCCGCAACTTAGCCTACTTGCGAGTAGCAAACTTCAAACCGTTTTCAAACAAACGAACATGAAATGTTTTGTTCCAACTTAGGCGATCTAGTCTATACTTGTATGTTGTGCGCATCACATAGTAATTCTAGGTTAATAACCGAAATAAGAACACATGTATTTTCAAAAACAAAATATCATGTTAGTAAAGGCCGATCTTTGGTCGGGCGAGCGGGGGTACTCATTGCATGACCTTCCTCTCTCGTACCCAAGTTCTAGAGCTGAGGCAACTTTGGTGGTGACGGACACGTGGCCTTAGGCACGAGTCAGGGTTTTCTAAATTCCCCCAAAACAAAATATTTAGGTGGCGACTCTGTATCTAGAAAAACAGTCCATGTTTGGCACTTTTTTATTAAAATCGATTTTCCAAAACAATTTGTCGGATTTGGACTCTTTGGTGATTTATCAGTCTCACATTGCACATTGTGAGATTAGATTCAGAACCGTGACACGAGTCCGAAGTGTAGTAGCTCAGAACAAAACTATTCGCGCCCTCGCACGCGGAGCAGAGTTCGGGTGGTTTACAATGGGTAGGCTAGCTCGTTGGTTGCTTCTGCTTTCCGAATTTGATCTGAAGTACATGACGCGCAAGTCAGTGAAAGGGAGAGCAGTAGCAGAGTTCCTAGCCGATCACCCAGTAGAGGGGGATGAAGTAGTTGAATATTAGTTCCCAGACGAGGCCATTCTACATGTCGAAGAAGAGACCTGGACGGTGTACTTTGACGGAGCATCAAACCAATACGGGTATAGGATAGAGGTGTTGCTAATAGCACTCGACAATTCCCGTATATCCCTAGCATTCAAACTTCAGTTCAAAGTATCGAACAATGAAGCAGAGTATGAGGCATGTATTGCTGGACTAGAAGCCGCCTTGGAACTAAGGGCAAAACAGTTAGATGTCATCGGGGACTCAAACCTTGTTGTATCTCAAGCTAAAGGAGATTGGAAAGTAAAAGAAGAAAAGATGAGCATCTATTACCAGACCTTGGACGTTCTGATTCCTCGGCTTGAAAAACTAAATTTCGCGCATCTATTAAGAGAGAACAACAGGTTCGCTGATTCATTAGCAACTCTATCTTCTATGATAGACATCCCTTTCGGAGTCTGGATGCATCCGATCATCATTGAACAAAAATTTGTGCCGGCCTACGAGCTGATTGCTACCATAGATGAGGTACAAGATGAGAATCCCAAGTATTACGATGTCTGGAACTTCTTAGAAAAGGAAGCGTATCCACCAGGGGCAAATGCCAAAGACAAGAGGGCAATTTGAAGAATGGCTGCTCAATTCATCGTCTATGGAGGTAAATTGTACAAGAGGGGTCATCTCGGGATGCATAAGCTATGCGTTAATGCTGAAGAATCCAAGCACCTGATGGAGGCCATCCATGGAGGAGAGTGCGGAGCGCACATGAACGGGGTGATGTTAGCCCGGAAGATCCTTAAACAGGGTTATTACTGGTCCACCATGGAAGAGGATTGTATTGGTTTTGTTCGGTGATGCCACAAATGTTAGATCCATGCAAACCGCATGAACA
Organism: Camellia lanceoleosa; assembly: GCA_025200525.1. Lineage (NCBI taxonomy): Eukaryota > Viridiplantae > Streptophyta > Magnoliopsida > Ericales > Theaceae > Camellia > Camellia lanceoleosa. Next base: position 27,704 of record JANUSC010000288.1, on the reverse strand, counting down.
TTCCGCCGTCGAAGCTGTACAACATGACTTCGTCGTGGCCATTTTTAGTCTGGGGGATTAATGTAATTGGGGCTGTCACTCTGAAGGGGTCCAACGGGCATGAGTATATTCTGGTAGCGATAGACTACTTCACGAAGTAGGTTAGGGCCCAATCTTACGCGATGTTGAAGGTGTCGCACGCTGCTAAGTTCATCAGAAGCAACATTATCTGCCGCTACGGGGTCTCAAATGAGATTATTGCTGATAATGGTTCCCACTTCAAGAAGGAGGTGATCGACTTGTTAGAGAAATACAACGTGACTTTTCATAAGTCATCTACATATCGATAGGATATCAACTGAAATGAAATGAATGTGCAGAATGAAAAGTATAGCATATACCGGGGTCAAGCCTCAAACTCCGACGAGCTCATGATTAGCCGAGGGAGGAGCGATGGGTATCTAATAAGTCTCTCCAGCCTGTCCTCGGCATGTCATGGTGGTGGGTAGGTCTGGCCACTCCGCTCTCTGTCCCCTCCGGGAACCCCTCATACCATGGGCCTGAGTCGCCCTCGATCCTCCCGTTCCTCCTACTATGGCCAGAGATCTCTCTCTTTCACCTCGCCGAGCACTGGCCAGAGGCCGCATAAGATATGTCTGAATGAAGATGGTGTAGTCACCCTCATCTCTGAAAAAGTCTGCATCCCAACCAATTGCGTAATCAGTCATCTCCTGCGGGGTGTATATCTCTGTCTGCCTCATGTGCGAAGGAGGCGGCATCGGAACCACCAGCTCGGGTAAACCAAGGCTCTGTCGTAGGAAGCGCTCACCCAGGTACCACGCTCGACAGACCGGACCCTCAAGCAAAACCCGGAATCGGGCAATCTCCTGAGCACCCATGTACTGGTCTCTCACTGCGTCAAGCAACACTGCCCAAGGCTGCCAGGTGATTTGCAAATGACAGGATATACAAGCTATTATCTGCTATTGAAAGTGCAATGTAAAGCAAAACTCAAATGAACTGTACGGTTTGAAATACCTCTGCTGCGGTTATAGTGTCAAAATATCTGCGGAAGAACAAGAAAGACTCTCGCGGCCTCCGCTCGCACCTTCCATCATACCTATGAGAATATGGAACCACAGGGGCATCTCTACCTCCGGCTCTGGAGCAAGCCTCAGGAAGTAGGCATATACCTACAACTACAGAAGGTGAAAGAGCAATAATGAGTATGTTTATCAGTAAAGCAGTATACAGATAAAGAAAAAATCAGAGAATAGTGTGCAGTGTGTGCAGTGTACAACCAGTGTAAAGCAGATTGCGTGTATGCAGTGTGTGTGGTGTACAGATAATGTAAAGTGAAACTGTAAAGCAGAAAGGAAAGGTGTACCTCCCAGGCTCGCCAGTAGCCTCCTAACAGGTGTCCACTCCGGCGAGATGAGGAACTCATATATCTGTACAATGTGACCAGGCCTGCACCGCCCCAATCATAGCACCGAATGCGAGTCACGTCCACCAGTGCACTCAAGAGGTAAAGGCCGACGGTGTTCGCCCGATCGGCAAAGAGAGTAGTGCCCAATAGGAATATAAGGAACCCTCGGGCGTAATGCTTGACCTCTTCCCGGGTCGTCGATGTCTCCCTTCTGAACTGGTCCTCGAACCATGAATACCTCACGAACCCTGGTCGGGAAAAAGGTGGGCGATTCCCTAGCAGAAAGATCTGGGCAGCATCCCACTCACCGATGTCGATGTCAAAAGGGATCGGATCACCCCCTACTTCGATGCCAGTGAGCATGGAGAAGTCAAAGGGAGTCATCGTCAGCTCTCCTGCTGTCGAGAGGTGGAAGGAATCGGTGGTGTCCCACCACCTCTCCACTAGCATGCCCAGAAAAGGCCGACTCATAGTGAAGCGCGAGAGTCCCATGCAGAAAATGCCGAAACCGGCCTCGTTGACGATATTGCAGACCTCATTGGGTAGCTCCATGTACCAACCTCGGGCAATGGTGTTTCCATAACCCCGGAAGGCATGTGAATCTCCCTGTGTTCAAGACAAACAAATATGAAGCAGTGTCAAAAATATAGTGTTTGAATGTATTCAGAATTGATAAAAATGCAGTGTGTGTACATATGTTCGAGTTGACACAGATATCATGTATGAATGTGCTCAGGGCAAACTAAGCATGTGATGTACAAGTGTGTTTGTGATGATCAGATAAAGAGCAGTATCGGCTATCCAAGATATATGACCTACATTGCAGAAAGTAAAGGAGAAGAGTATACCTCAGCAGCGCCAAAGGATAAGTGCGACTTTGGCTCGCGTAGCAGGAGGTCCTCCGGAGCACCTCGCGCGAAACTCCTAAACTGGCGAATGCTGTCAGGAGGCAATACATGTACCTTAGGTTGGTACGTCGCCGGGTCGAAGGGCTGAACACTGAGCGGCAAGAGCTCGAACTCAGGATCCATCTCCATCCCTGGAGGAGCCCCACCCCCTAGAATGTCATCCGCTATCTCAAGAAGAGGGAGAAAATGGTCGGAGGTATGGAAAATGGGCAAGAATGCCAAAAGTCAACCGAAAGTCAACCTTGAGGGGTGAAAAATGGAGAAAAATGTCAAGGCTCGGAAGAGGGGCACGAAAATCAAGGATAACTTGGGGGAAACAAACCCCAAGTGATGGAAATCGAGAATGTGGTGCCGAAATCACTTTTCAATTGGTTCAAAGTGTGTAAAACAATGAGGGTTTCGCGAATCGAAAGTTGTGGAAGGTTGGAAAACTTGTGTAAAGCTCAGATTGAAGGGAGGAAAACAATCCAGAGAGAGAGGAGAATGGATTTCGGCAAAGGAAAAGTGAAAGTATAGGGTTTGGAACCCTATACTTAAAGACCCAAGGCAAATGGACAAAACTGCCCCGAATCTGCCACTTTTGGCCGACTGGCCAAATTGTTAGCCGATAAGCTTGTTTGATGGCTGATGGCTGGCTGATGGCTCCCCCTTGTGGTCGATGGACTTGCAATGCCCTTGTTTGGGGTAGTTCTGTTGATTTGTGCCCTCATCCTTCAAGAAAGTGCAAGAAAATACACTTTTCAAGCTTAAGCGGCCTCCGTGGTGACCTCGAACTGTGTCTTCCGTGTGCGGCACTTGACACGCACAAGATGTATCCTTTTGTATATTGCAAGTTTTGAAAATTGCTTTCGAATATGTTGCATTACAATGTTTGTGTCATGTTTGCAAGGTGCGCATTTGTTACACGCCTTTTCACTCTTACATTGAGCATGCCTCATCTCGTTTTGAGATTATATCTCAACATTGCGGAGAACATGCCTTTACCATGCTTATATTGAATATGTGCATCTCTATGTTGCATGGAGCATACGCACACTTGTTGCATTGTCATGCACCTCTTTATTTGCGTTGTCACACACACTCATTGCATTGTTACGCACATGTTACCTACGTTGTCACGCACCTTACTTGCATTGTTATGCACACCTTACCTGCGTTGTCACGCACCTTACTTACGTTGTTATGCACACCTTACCTGCGTTGTCACGCACCTTACCGGCGTTGTTATGCACACCTTACCTACGTTGTCACGCACCTTACTCGCGTTGTTATGCACACCTTACCTGCGTTGTCACGCACCTTACTCGCGTTATTATGCACACCTTACCTGCGTTGTCATGCACCTTACTTGCATTGTTATGCACACCTTACTTGCGTTGTCACACACCTTACTTACGTTCACCTTACTTGCGTTGTCACGCACCTTACTTGCATTGTTATGCACACTTTACCTGCGTTGTCACGCACGTTACTTGCATTGTTGTACACACTTTACTTGCGTTGTCATGAGCGTTCTACTTGCATTGTTATGCACTTTTTCAGTTGCATTGTTATGCACTGTTCCCCTGCATTGTTATGCACCATTTCGCTTGCATTGTTATGCACATCTCCCATGCATTGTTATGCACCTTTCCATTTGCATTGTATATGTACGCGTTTACCTCGTATTGAAATTATATCTTGATGTAACGTTGAATCTGCATCTCTACTATATTGTACCAATCAAAGTTTCTCTTTTGTGCAGGCACAATATTGTATGTACAGTTCATTTGAAGTTGGCACAACTAGGCGATATGGTGTGTGCGTTTCAATCAGAGGAACTCCGGGTGAGATCATTCCTGTTCCCTCAAACTCTCTTGGTTACCTTTCTCCTCTCGTATTTGACATGCGTTAGGACGTACCTTTCTTCTCTCGCATTTGACACGCATTTGGATGACTGCGCTTTGTTGCACAATCCTTCTCCTTTTGCGTTTGATACACTGGGAGGTGTTTCGTTTGAGACTCCAGGTGTTCTCAGTAGTTGCTTTTAGCCTTCTCCGTGTGAGACGCAGTGAGAATTGTATAATTTTCTTACATCCTTTCTTTTGGAGTGTGTGAGACTGTTGTTTCTTATTCGCTTGATTAAAATGTTGTATTTATTCTGCATGAATGCTTCATTACAGCCCTCTTTGCATAATCATAAGTTATGTTCTGCATTATGCATGTCATTTGCATCTTGCCCCTACCTACGGGCGCATCTTATTGTTGTCTTATATGTTTGTCTAAGTCTTCGGCTTTGTCAAAAATGGGTCATGTCTGGGCTTTGACATTCACTCCCGTCATTTTATAACTTTCGAGTTCTGTCAAAGAGAGACAACTGTAGACACCCCATTTTTGACCGTCCTCAAGACTTGGACGTCATTATTTGAACACTCGATGATTATCCATGCTCGTGTTCGTTTTGAGTTCCTGAAGGTCTCGGCTGTGCGCCTTGCCTTGGAGCCTCCCAACTTATTTGTTTTGTGCTTGGTTATGGACCAAGAGCTTGTAGTTTTGTTTCTGAGGGAAAAGGGATGGCTTCTTGGCCAACCCTACAACCCATCGGCCAAGCCATGTGCATATCAGCCTTTCCTTCTTTCTATCGGCCATAAATGTTGGTCGGTCGGCACTATTTTTGGCCGATCGGCCATTGTTTTGGCTGAGACCCTTTTTTCTACTTTTGCAGATATTTTTCTTCCATCTTATGCCAGCTGTTGGTCACTTGGTGTATCCTCCATACACGTGTATGGATGGATTCAAACAAGTCCTAGCTTGTTCAAGAAGCTTGGGACTTGGATTTCTATAAGAAGGGAGGCCACTCTCTCTTTCGAAAGGTTTTGAAAATTGGTTTAGAGATATACATATCTATCTCTCTGTATATTTCTTCCTCTCTCTCTCTCTATATATATATATATTTGTGTGTGTTTATGCCTTAAAGTGTGTTTTCTCTTCACTTTTGCACTACAACACCTACTAAAGCACCATTTCTTTGTTGCTGAGGTACTAGAGGACCTTGTTTGGACCCTCAAAGTTTGTTTCTTTGGCTCAGAAGTTGCTGTTCTAAAGAGGTTCTTCAAGGGTGAGTCCCTTACCTCTTTAAAGCTTTGCGTTCATAGCTTATTTAGCCAACTTTGCATACTTCTTTTGGCTTAGCTTTCAACTGGAAAAAGTCTTGTTTTGAAGTGCTTAACATGTTTGTTTAAGGCCTCTTTGGTGTTGGGGGTGGTCTACCCCCTTTGGAGCCTTATTTGGCCTTGTTTTGAACCATCTCTTTAGGCCTTCGAGATCACCTTTATTTGGCCGCTTCACCACTGAATTCTAGAGGAATTTCAGTGGTAGAAAGTGTGTTTTGAGGTCTTAAATAGGAGGGGGTTATCCCCCCTCCTCTTCTCTTGAGTGCTTGTGTTGATGGCTCACCAAGTTGGCATGTTTTTCTACCTCTTTGTGGCTCCATTTCAGCATGTCTTAGGCTTTGTTTTGCCATGATATAAAACTGTTTTCGCTTGGTTTGATCACATCATGCATGCTTCTTGCACTTGTAGTGCAAATCCTCTCACTAGCCTAATATGCATCATGCTTTTGACCATCATTCTAGCATGTTTTTCGCTCTACTCTAGCAATCTTTTCTTCATATTTTGCCATGCTTAACCTCTATTTTATATTGTTTTGGTCATGCATGCCTTGCTTTGTATAGCCATAGTGCATTCTAGCACACTAGCTTTCAGTTTCCAAGTCTCTAGCATGCATTGCTTAGGCTATTTGCATGATTTGGCATCATTTGATATGTGATTTCAGTGCATGTAGTATGGCCATACACTCACATGTGTTACTCTTTCAATGCTTTGGAGGGGTTGTGTTTTATGTCTTAAATATAAGCCTATATGCATGCCCTTTTGCCTAAGCTTTTGGGCTGCCATCTCAATGCATTTTTGGTGTTATTTTGACATGCCATAACTTTGATTTTAGTTGGTGAAGTCATCTCATACTTGGTTTTGGTGGGTGCAGTGTAATTCTCTTTGTTGGCCTAGTATGCTCCATGCTTCATGCCTCTAATTGTAGCTTGTGTTGGCTATGTTCAAGCATGTTTTTGGCACTGTTTTGACCTACCTTAGGACTATTTTGAGTCACCTTGCCCTTTTGGGGCTTGCTTGATATGGCCATGGTGTAAGTCCCTTGGCTAGCTTTAGGCTTTGAGCCCACTAGCATGCTTTATTTGTCATATGTGCGTGATTTAGCATCCTTTGGAATGTAATTTTAGAGCTTACTTCATTGCTACACTCTCACATTTGTCACTTTTTCATCATGTTTGAGAGTTGTGCTATTATGCTTAGTTCATAGGCCAATGCATGAGCATGCATTTTCTTGCTTTTCATGCCATCATTTCAGCATTTTGGCCACTATTTTGGACCCTCTTAGGTCTGTCCACATGCGGTTTAAGTCCATTAAGTGTTGCATTACATAGCCCTTGCCATTGCGTTGTTGTATGCATGTTGTTACATGACATTGTTGTTTGCATGTGGTTGCATGCTCATCCTGCTTGCGTATTGTTGTTGTATGCTCATGTTGTTTGCATGTTGCATATTGCATTATCTTTGCATGTTTGTTGCATTGCATTGTGTTTGGATCGGATGTTGATCCAAACATGGGAAACGGGGGCGTTTCATACTTGAAGTGATGAAACGCGCCTCATCCCTTAGGTCACCGACACCTTTGATCATGTATGATAAGGTGGAGGTTCATCGAGTCTTATGTGGTATTTGTGTGCATTCATTAACATTGATTTGTGCAACTCGGCCTCTTTGACCATCATGCATTGAGATGTGTGATTGATGGCTCAAGAGCCGAGCACTACACTCCTTTGAGCTTTAGACATGATAAGAAGTGTGGTTGCACACACATTTTCTTGCAAATGCACTGTCATGCCTCTGTTAGTGCTCTGTTGTAGCAAAAGGAGAATTTGCAGGAAGCAGTGGCCGACTGGCCATCAGATCTGCCGATCGACCACTTAGTCTGCCGATCGGCTATCAAAATTGGTCGATAGCCATAAACTCTGGTCGATGGCCACTCCTCTTGGTCGACCACTTCTCAACATGTCCATAAGGTGGATCAGAAGTATCTTGGAGATTGGCACAATTTTCAGAAGTCCAAAACGGTGAAAACAAAGGCATCACGAGACACAGTAGTGGATTTCCGGGAGGACGCGACCGAGCATGCATCGTTCATCATTCCGAGGCAGAGCTGTGGCAGCCTATTCAGTTTCTTACTTAGCTGGTTTTGTAAATTAATTAATTTGATTAATTAGTTAAAGTTTTGTAATAATCAATTAGCTAAGTTAGTTAATTAGTTGATTTGTACTAATTAGTTTAATTAGCGTAGCTAGTTAGCTAAATTCATTCGGACCCTCCGTCGAGAGGGCACAACTGTTGTAATAAGTGCGCGTGTGTGTGATACATGTCTTCCAACCCCCATTTCTTTCTCCCTTTTACTTAACCGCTTTCGATGGTTAGTTTAGGGCATATTTCGATTAGTATACCTTGTGCTTGCATGCGTGCATCCATTCATCTGTCTTGTACGCACCAGGCTCGGCGTATCATACAAACTGCTTTGTATTTCAATACCAATTTGAATAAATGTTATCAAGTTGCATTCACATGACATCTTAGAATAGCTGAGCCTATCTTAGTTGCATTTTGCATGTGTTGCATTAAGCATCTTAACATAGTTAGGATCATGCATCAATTACTAACTAGCTTCTGTTTTGGCTCGGAGTACACTGTGAGTGTTTATCCTTTAGCATCCTTGCATATGTCTAAGTGACTGCCATGATAGCATGCTTGTCATGAGGCTATTTGCTTAACTAATATAACTGCATGAATGCCTGTGGATTAAGGTTGGATTGCTTGAATTGGAACAATTCATCGAAATGTGAGTTTTAAGCCCACTTGAGAGTGGCAAAATCATGTTTTCTAAGCCCACTTGAGGGTGGTAAATTCGCGACTTAGCCTACTTACGAGTAGCAACTTCAAACCATTTTCGAAAACAAACATGAGATGTTTTGTTCCAAATTGACTGATTTAGTCTATGCTTGTATGCTGTGCGCATCACATAGTAAGCTAGCTAATAAATCGGAATAAGAACACGTGTTTTCAAAAATAACATATCATATTAGTAGAGGCCGATCCTTTGATCGGGCAAGCGGGGGTGCTCATTTCATGACCTTCCCCCCTCGTACCCAAGTTCTGGAGCCAAGGCAACTTTGGTGATGACGGACACGTGGCCTTAGCCACGAGTCAGGGTTTCCTAAATTTTCCCAAAACAAAATATTTAGGTGGCGACTCTGAAATCTGGCAAAGCAGTCCATGTTTGGCACTTCTTGATAAAAATCAGTTTTCCAAAACAATTTTCCGGATTTGGACTCTTTAGTGATTTATCAGTCTCACATTGCACTTTGTGAGATTAGATTAAGAACCGTGACAGGAGTCCGAACTGTAGTAGCTATGAACAACGATTCGCACCCTCGCGCGCGGAGCAGAAGTTCGGGCGGTCTACACAAACACTCTGCACACTTCGCAACACAAAAATATAAAATCCTAAACTAAAAATTAAAATAGGAATATAACTTTAAATTACTCAATTTCGCCAGAAGTCCCCAGCAACGGCGCCAAAATTTGCTGGGTCGTTACATACACCAAAAATAAATCCTAAATTATACCAAATTCTTTTAGAATAATGGCAAGTCCAAGTATCGATCCACAAAGACAATTGTGAAATTAAACTAATTTAGTTGTTAAATTCCTAATTTAACTTTGATGAAAAAGATGAGGGATTCATAAACTAATAATAATTAAATTAAGCAACACGATGAAACTAGCAATTATAAATAAAATTGGAATTTACTGATTTGGGAAAAAACCTAGGGCAATGAGTTCACCACTAGTTACATAAATAAGGATTCAAGTTGAAATCAATTATACTACGGTTCAAACTAAATAATACTTCGCAACTACAAGATCGAAGCATTTATCAAGAAAATCATCACGTTCAATGTATATGCACGAACCATCTCAAGTAGTACGAATCGTTCGCTCTAAACTAGGGTAGTAAAACGACTCGTCTCTCGTAGTATGACTCATCTCATACCTTGAATATGAAAGAAAAGAAAACCATTGTATAGAAAGCATTCAACAATCACAGAAAGCCGAATACTCAAAGAGATAATAAAAAATATGTATTTGAAACTTCTAAAGCACCATACAATTGTTCAAATCTTTACATAATTAAAAATCAAAAAGAAAACCTCATTGCATAGCTAGGTTTCATCAAAACCCTAGAAAATAAGAACCTAGCCACTCATGGAGGAGTGGGAAGAGGTGGAAGACACCATGGAAGTTGGATTAAAAGCTTGAGAATCCTTTCCTCCAAACCCTAGCCTCTCTCTCCTTGGAAAAATATCAGAACCCTAATCTAGTCTCCTTTTTGCCTTTTTATACCCCTGCTCTCTTTTAAATAGGTTTAAAAGATCAGGCCCATTTTCCGAGGTATGGCTGCACGTGTGGAAAAAGTCAACGCACATGCAGGAAACTCTTTTGTCTCCAAATTCTGTATTTTTGCCCATTTTATACTCTGACTATGTACAACCTGATTTACATTAAACAGACATAAAATATATAGTTTGACAAGCAAGTAAAGTTAAGAAATCCTAATTAACAGCCTCAATGTTGCACAATTCGACCTTAATCAGTTGTTATTCTTCATGAAAAGTAGAGCGGCATGATGGAAATGCCCCAATCTCTTGTGTCAAAGCATTGTATTGCTATCTTTTTTATGTACAGTAGACTGCTGTTGGGTATACCTCCTTATTGGAGTGTGGGACCCAATTGGTTTTGGAAAAAGAGTTTTAAGTTGGCTTGGTTTAGGTATAATATTTTTATATATTATATTTGTGGAGGCCCAATCCAATTTGGATACAATTAGGGTTTGATTACAAAACCCTAGATTGACAATATAATATTTTTTGGTGTATTATTTGTCCCCAAGGAAAAGTGGCGGCTGCTATACCAAGATAGTGCATCGATATGATGCCTTGATCTACCAAGAATTGGTCTTTGATTTGTCAAACTGTATTGTTTAGCTTTCGGTTTTGATTTGGTTCGTTATTTTGGATCGTCTTCAATTCTGGTTCTGAAGATTTTGGTTCATCTATTTGGTGAGGTCTTTCCTCTTGTTTATTTGTGATTATTTGGAATTCACCTAAGGGTGGTTTTGTGAGACAATTCGTGTCTCGTTTGTAATCGTTTGGAACTTATTTGGTTGATAGTGGAATCGGATTTCGATCCCGTGGACGTACCTCACATTGAGGGAACCACGTAAAAATTCTTGTGTTGCCTTTGATTTAATTTTTCCGCATTAGTTTTTATTCCCATTGATTGATTTACTTGTGGGGATTCATCGATTTTCCCTAACAACTGGTATCAGAGCTTACGGTTTATTTGGATCTATTTATTTGTGTAAATCAATGGAGGGGAATGTGGGTCACATGTCTAGCTTCAATGGAAGCAATTGGGTAACTTGGAAAACTAAAATGGAGGACCTATTATTTTGTAAAAATTTGTATGAACCCATTGAGGGTGATAGTAACAAATCAAAAGATGGTTCTTTTTCAAAGAAAGACATTGAGTGTTATTATTGCCATGAGAAAGGGCACATGAAGCGAGAATGCCGAAAGCTTAAGAACAAGGAGAAAAGGCGTGACAAAAGTGTGGATAAGAAGCAAGAAGACACAACAGCAGTTACTACCGATGATGTCATGGTCGTTTGTGAAGATGATTGTATCAATTTTGTGGGCCAAGAGAGTCATTGGGTGATTGATTCTGGTGCTTCTTTTCATGTGACTTCTCGAGTTGATTTCTTCACTACCTACACTGCAGGAGATTATGGTTCTGTTCGAATGGGTAATGAAGGTTTGTCCAAGATTATTGGTATGGGTGATGTTTGCTTGGAAACAAATTTGGACTGCAAGTTGTTGCTTAAAGATGTAAGGCATGTTCCCGACATTCGCCTCAATTTGATCTCTACTGGGAAGCTAGATGATGAAGGCTTCAACAACAAATTTGGTGATGGAATATGGAAGCTCACAAAAGGTTCTTTGGTGGCTAAGTGCAAGGAGACTCATACACTTTATTCGATGCAAGGAAAAATTTGTAAAGGTATTGTCAATGCACTTGAAGATGATACTTCTACCGAATTATAGCACAAGCGGCTTGGCCACATGAGTGAAAAGGGGCTGCAAGTATTGTTCAAGAAAGAGCTTCTACCCGGTTTGAAAGGTACACATCTTAAAACTTGTGTTCATTGTTTGGTGGGTAAACAACATAGAGTTTCTTTACATAAAAATGTTGCTTCTAGAAAAGAAAATGTGTTGGAGTTAATCCATTCGGATGTTTGTGGTCCTTTAAAAGTTAGAACACATGGTGGTGCAGTTTATTTTGTTACTTTCATTGATGATTATTCAAGGAAAGTTTGGGCTTATCTACTAAAAACTAAAGATCAAGTTCTAGAAGTATTTAAGCATTTTCAGGCTATGGTTGAAAGAGAAACAGGGAAGAAATTGAAGTGCATCCGAACAGACAATGGTGGTGAATACATTGGGCCATTTGATGAGTATTGTCGCAGCCAAGGTATTCGGCATCAAAAGACAGCTAAGAAGACTCCTCAACAAAATGGCGTTGCCGAGAGGATGAACCGCACCATTGTAGAAAGAACAAGGTGTTTGCTTTCACAAGCTAAATTGCCAAGATCCTTTTGGGGTGAGGCAATGAGTACAGTGGTTGACTTGATCAATTTATCTCCTTGCTATCCTTTGAATGGTGATGTTCCTGAAAGAGTTTGGACTGGCAAAGATGTGTCTTATGAGCACTTGAGAGTGTTTGGTTGCCGAGCTTTTGTTCACATTCCAAAGGATGAGAGGTCCAAGCTTGATAGTAAGTCAAGACAATGTATTTTTCTTGGCTATAGGCGTGATGAATTCGGGTATAGATTATGGGATCCGGTCGACAAGAAAGTCATTCGAAGCCGTGATGTTGTGTTTCTTGAAGACCAAACAATTGAAGACTTTGGTAAAGGTGACCAACCGGAGCCAAAAACTAGTGATCTCATTGACATTGATCCATCTCCTTCATCTTCAGTTGATGATGAAAATTGGGGAGATGTGCAGCCACCTATTGAAGATGTGGAGGATGATGCTAATCCTAATGAAGTTGAGCCAGAAATTGAAGAAGAGCATCCAACTCAAGAACCGTCACCACAACTTGAGTTGAGAAAATCTACAAGGGACCGACAACCTTCAAGAGAGTATCCTCCCAATGAATTTGTGTTGATTTCTGATCAAGGGGAGCCGGAGAGCTACCAAGAAGCAATTGAGCATGCAAAGAAAGATGATTGGAAAAAGGCTATGGAAGATGAGATGAATTCCTTACTTGAAAATCACACTTATGATTTAGTGAAGTTGCCTAAAGGGAGGAAAATTCTGAAAAATAAGTGGGTTTTCAAATTGAAGAATGATAGGAAGAATCTGAGGTACAAAGCACGTCTTGTAGTGAAAGGCTTTGGGCAAAAGAAAGGCATTGACTTTGGCGAGATTTTTTCTGGTTGGCCAGAAGATGTCTTCTATTCGGGTTGTACTTGGCATGGTCGCAAGTATGAACCTTGAAGTTGAGCAACTTGATGTAAAGGCCGATTTCTTCATGGTGATCTTGAAGAAGAAATTTACATGGAGCAACCGAAGGTTTTGTAGAGAAAGGAAAGAGAAATTTGTTTGCAAATTGAAGAAAAGTTTGTATGGCCTCATGCAAGCTCGGCAATGGTACAAAAATTTGACTCTTTCATGATGAATAATGGTTTTTCTAAAACCACTTCGGATCATTGTGTGTTTGTGAAAAATTTTCCGGACGGTAAATTTATTATTCTTTTGCTTTATGTTGATGACATGTTAATTGTGGGTCAAGATTCTACCATGATTAATAGGTTGAAGTTAGAGTTGAGTAAATCTTTTGCTATGAAAGATTTGGGACCGGCAAAGCAAATACTTGGTATGAAAATTGTTCGTGATCGCAAAGAGGGACTGATTTGGTTGTCTCAAGAGAGCTACATTGAGAAAGTTCTTGAGAGATTCAACATGGATAAAGCAAAGCCGGTTGGTTGTCCACTTGCAGGTCACTTCAAACTTAGTTCGAATCAATGTCCTACAAGTGAGAAAGACAAAGAAGAGATGTTGAAAGTTCCTTATGCTTCAGCAGTTGGTTCTTTGATGTACGCCATGGTTTGTACAAGGCCGGATATTGCTCACGTCGTTGGTGTGGTGAGTCGTTTTTTCTCTAATCTGGGTAAAGAACATTGGGCAGCGGTAAAATGGATTCTAAGATATCTTCGAGGGACTTTGAAAGTGTGTTTGTGTTTTGGGGATGGTAAGCCGATGCTTGATGGGTTCACAGATTCTGACATGGCTGGTGATGTTGATTCTAGGAAATCTACTTCAAGGTATTTAATGACTTTTGCAGGGGGAGCTGTGGCATGGCAATCTAAATTACAAAAATGTGTTGCTCTCTCAACTACCGAAGCTGAATTTATTGCCATTACAGAAGCTTGCAAAGAAGAGTTATGGTTGAAGAAATTTTTGCAAGAGTTGGGTTTGAAGCAAGAAAGGTATGTGCTTTATTGTGATAGTCAAAGTGCTATTCACTTGAGTAAAAATTCTACCTTTCATTCGAGATCGAAACACATTGATGTGAGATACCATTGGATTCGTGATGTGTTAGATTCGAAATTGTTGCAACTCGAAAAGGTTCACACAAATGATAATATTTCAGATATGCTGACTAAGACTTTGTCGAGGGAGAAACATTTAAAGTGTCGAACTTTGGCGGGTATGGTTGATGTCTCCATCTAAGTCGGTAGGGGGAGAATTGTTGGGTATACCTCCTTATTGGAGTGTGGGACCCAATTGGTTTTGGAAAAAGAGTTTTAAGTTGGCTTGGTTTAGGTGTAATATTTTTATATATTATATTTGTGGAGGCCCAATCCAATTTGGATACAATTAGGGTTTGATTACAAAACCCTAGATTGACAATATAATATTTTTTGGTGTATTATTTGTCCCCAAGGAAAAGTGGCGGCTGCTATACCAAGATAGTGCATCGGTAACAGTGCCTTGATCAATCAAGAATTGGTGTTTGATTTGTGAAGCAGTTTGGTTCGGCTTTCGGTTTTGATTTGGTTCGTTATTTTGGATCGTCTTCAATTCTGGTTCTGAAGATTTTGGTTCATCTATTTGGTGAGGTCTTTCCTCTTGTTTATTTGTGATTATTTGGAATTCACCTAAGGGTGGTTTTGTGAGACAATTCGTGTCTCGTTTGTAATCGTTTGGAACTTATTTGGTTGATAGTGGAATCGGATTTCAATCCCGTGGACGTACCTCACATTGAGGGAACCACATAAAAATTCTTGTATTGCCTTTGATTTAATTTTTCCGCATTAGTTTTTATTCCCATTGATTGATTTACTTGTGGGGATTCATCGATTTTCCCTAACAACTGCTCCTCTTTTATCAAATCTAAGGCAAAGTTTTTGCGTTTCATTTGAACTTTGAACACCTCTATATCTTTTGTATCTTTAATCACATATTTTTTTTGTCTTCAAAGAGCACCTTATAGCCTTTTTCCAACAACTGAATAACACTCAAAAGGTTTTGACTAATTTCAGGTACATATAAAACATCATAAATTAATTTCAGACCTGTATGGCCTTCAATTGCTACTGTTCCTTTGCATTTTACTGCAATGTGTGCTCCATTTCCAATTCTGACTTTAGAAATAGTAGTCTTGTCAAACTCTCTGAAGAGCTCTCGATCATAAATCATGTGGTTTGTGCAACCACTATCTATAAGCCAGCTTTCTGTGGAGTTGTTGGTGGCAAAGCATGATACCACAAACAACTACTCCTCTTGAGGTTGATCCTCAGTAGCCTTGGCTTCTCCTTGTTGCTGTTGATTCTTGCATATTCTTTCCATGTGCCCTAACTAACCACACTTGTGACATCTTGCATCTGGCCTCCACCAACACTTATTCTGTGGATGATTGGCTTTTTTGAAGTAGGGGCAATGTGGAAAGACTTGAGTGTTGCTGTGTTTCTAAGCTTGTTGTTTTTGTTCTGCCTTTTTTTTTTTTTTTTTTTTGGCCACCGCTGTTGTTCTATGATTTGGCTTGTAAAGCACCTTCCACAAATCCTTCTTGCCTCATAAGCCTCCTTCATTCTTGTGCCTACAGTGCATTCAACAATTCTGCTAAGGTAATGCTTGACAAATCTTTTGAGTTTTCCAAAAATGAAATTGTAACTTCAAACTTTTCAGGAATTGTGACTAGGACCTTTTCAACAATTCTAGAATCAGAAAAATCAGTACCAAGGAGTCTTACCTTGTTGACAATGCCATGAAATCTGTCATAATATTCCTTAATTGTTTCAGCTCCTTTCATCTTTTGCATCTCAAATTCTCGAATCAAATTCAACACTTGAATCCCTTTGATCCTTTCATTTCCTTCGTATTCTTGCTTCAAAAAATCCCAAATTTCCTTGGCTATTTTTAGCGTCATTATTCCAATAAAAATGATAGATGAGACTGCTGCAAACAAGGTGGCTCTTGCTTTTGATTTTCTTTGCTTCCTCCCCTTTTGATTTTTGATTTGTGCAAGAGTTGGATTGTCTGGCAGAGGTGGAACTTCATATACTTGTTCAGCAGCTTCCCATAGATCATTAGCATCAAGATAGGCTTCCATTCTAACAGCCCACACCTGATAATTTCTTCCATCAAACATTGGAGGTGCAATTGTAGTGAATGAATTTTCTGAATTCATTCTGGATAGGTTTTTGGAGTGATAGGTGATAAGTGTCTAGAAATTGTGTTTGAGCTCTCATAGGTCCCTCAAGATTGCAGCTCTAGTACCAGTTTGATGGATATTTAGGAAACCAAAGACTAAGGATAATGAGAGAAGTTAATTTTGAGACTACATAAGGCAAAAAAAAAATTTTTATTGAGCAACAAGCTGTCTATTTATACAGCATAATGAAAATTGAATTGTAGAAAAATCTACTACATGTTGAGCATAACAGCTAAATGCCTAAAAAATAACATGAAGAAATGGTCATAATACTAACAAATAAAGCTGATTCAGCAATCTTAAAGAATAGCAACAAATAAAACTAATCATTCGTGGGTCATGCTAGTCAACACTCTTTCTCTCAACCACCGCCATCGAGGACTACCATCCACCATTTTCCTTCAATTCGCTTTTATCGTTATAGCAATTAGTGGACTGAGACTATTGAACCAAGGATCTTGTAATAACAAATTGGATTCAGAGTGAGATTTGATTGATCTGTCTCAAATTAGAAATTTTACTTAAGAAAGCATATTAGGATGATTTTAAATTTTGTATGAAATGATTTTCTTTTACATGCCTCTTTACTCATTTGCATATGCATACAAGCCAGGTTGCCTCCTTGCATTGGAGCTCTGATGTACAAGGATGTTGTGTGAAGTCATTCAATATCTAGAGACTGCCCTTTAACATTATAGTATGAAACTACTTTATCAATGGTTGCACGTAATATAAATTTCTATAGCTAGTTCACTAAAGTGGAGTAAGAATCTTAGTTCATATGCTCCTTGAAAATCTTTCTGTTGTGGTGTAACATTTTTATGCATCTCTTATTGTCCTTTCGCCTCCCTAAATCACCATAGTGCCCATTATTGGGGATTGATTGTGAAATTTGTGGTTTAGTGGTTGAGTACAACTATAAACTATTAATGCT
Organism: Camellia lanceoleosa; assembly: GCA_025200525.1. Taxonomy (NCBI): domain Eukaryota; kingdom Viridiplantae; phylum Streptophyta; class Magnoliopsida; order Ericales; family Theaceae; genus Camellia; species Camellia lanceoleosa. Next base: position 10,508 of record JANUSC010000288.1, on the reverse strand, counting down.
GTATTTGGTTAGGGGATTTGAGGAGGGATTTAAAAAGAGAAAGGGAAAAGGTGTGTGAAACTATGTGAAATATAACTATATTTTATTCACATTTCACCATACTTTTCCCTTTCCCTTTCCAAATCTCTCCTCAAATTTCTCAACCAAACACAGGGTAAGGGTGGGCATTGAACGACCGGCCGGCCTAGGTTAGAAAATATATTATCTCTCGTGCCCAAGTTCAATCCAGTGCTAAAATGATGTTAAATTTCTAACCCCGCCCAATAAAATATGTCGAAAATAAATATTAATAAGGGGGTAAATTACATGGACCTTCCTTGATAATTGGAGATATTTGTTTGACAAAATTACTCTGGCTTTCCTTGACATTTATAGTTGCCCAACAGTTTCTCCCATTTTGTTAGGCAACGGTTAATCTTGTGGACAGTTTGACCACTTTTTTGCATTGAATAACCCATTTTACCCTTATATAACTTATCTTTGTAACCAAATAAGCCTTGTCGTGATATGCAAAGAAGCAGTTGGATTGGGAGACATTTTCATAGTGGAATACTAGGTGAACTAGGGTGGCCTTTCATATTGCTTTTTACCGTGGCACATGTCATCACAAATTCCATTTGGAAAATTCTAATCTTAAGAAAAAATTATTTAGAAAAATCCCACTATAATAATGTGGTGATGACATTTTTTTTGCGACTAAGAGTCATTTGATAGGTGTTTTATTTTGTAATGAAATGACCTAATTCCCTCACATCATTCTACATAAAAATTATATAGATATAGTTTATTTATTCGTATAACATTACACTTTGCAGTTTGCTTTTGGATAAAGGAGCTTCAGTGTGAAATTAGAATGTTTCGTTGAGAAACCAATTTGATATAGGCTTCATCAAGGTCCAACTAAGTTGAGAATTTTGACAATTGCCCAACATTTGCTAGTCAAATTGTTACTTTGGCCCCTTATTTTTTTTTGGCAATAGCCTCAGATTCTTCATTTATATGAGGTTTGAGTAAGATTTCATCTGATAATAACGTTTTGGTTGCAGCATGCACGTAACACGCATGGACTTTATCAAGGTTTGGCAATGATATAGGTTCTCTTGCCAGAGAAAAATGATGGAAGTTTGAGTAACTCAATTACATATATATATGTATACGCGCACACAATAACCTCTGCATAACAAGTGTTTGGCAATGATATAGGTTCTCTTGCCTTTTTGACATTTTGGAATTCTGTATAGAAAACTTTATACATATATAAAATTCATTGAAAAAACTTCACAAGAATGATGTAATATTATCATTATTATAAATAAATTCATATTTAATAGTATTTTGTTTTGAAATGAAATGCTCATAAGGAGCCATATTATTATATATGAAAATTATATATAATTTTTTTTTTTTTTTTATATAACATTACTCTCTTCATGAAGATTAGATCTCAACAGATTGTGATAGAAAGGTTACTCTATCAATTGCAATCAATTTGCTTAGTTAGGTTTTTCAAAAAATACTTTTAAAATTTTACTTTCTTATTTTTCAGATTTTTTATTTTTATTGATTTTTAAAATATTTTAAGCAATTTTTTTTTTACTTTTAGACATAACTAACATAAATATGTCTAAAAGTAAAAATTTGTGAAAAAACCTTTTAAAAATTCACTAAATACTAAAATATAAAAAAAAAAATACGAGAATTCAAGATTTTTTTTTTATTTTTTTATTTTTAAAATATTTTTCATTAAATTTTTACTTTTTAGATATATCTAAATAAGATGCATCTAAAAAAGTAAAAAATATATATATTTAAAATTTAAAAAATATTTACTAAAAATAAAAAAAATACGAAAATCAAAAAACTTAATTTTTGCGTAGTGTATGAAGGACAATTGGCCATTGCCCTTCCTACTTAATTCCAAATAAATAAAAGAAAATTTAGTCAAAGTTTGGTTTCTATTGACTCATCGTATCCTCTGTCGTGGTCCTGTCTATGATTTATAACATGAGATTTAATCAACTTTTTTTTGTATTGAAACTTCTTTAGCTTACTTTTTTTAGTTTCGTTTGGTTTTGATTTTTAGATTTTTTTGATTTTAATAAGAGAAGAAGTGTAATGATTATGATTTAAATGTGATATTTTATCTTATTGACTTATATAGTCTACTTTATCTTTTTATACTTTTTTAACCCCAAAATATTTATCAAATGAGAACTAAATCAGTTTGATATTAATGTTTTCAAAGGCTAAACAATAAATTTGGTCATGGAACAGTAGAGTGCATCATAAAACCTATATGCCAGGAATAGAGAAGCCTATATTCCACACCACCAACCATAAATAAATAACAACCAAACAAAGCTAATGGACTTCTGATAATCATGTATCCTAATATTGTTGAACAGTATTATTTGGTGAAGGTTGAGAAGTTATTTGGGGGTCAGTATTGGAACTGCAAAAAAATTTCTATATTGGACTATAAAAAAATTATTAAAATTTTACATAAAATTCATATGGATATGAAATCCAAACCATATGAGTATTGTAGAAAATTTTTGATAAATTTTTGGAGTCATTTGTGGTATTCAATCACAAGATCAAATAAAGATTGAAGAGAAAAAATATGGAGAGAAAATCATTTTTTAAGAATGAAATATTTTAATTATTAAAAGTGTTATTGTTATATTTTTAGCGATGAAATAAGAATTTAGTGATGAATTACTATCTTTTTTGGGACTAACTTGTTTATGCATTGTCCATAATACATTATGTTAGGTTTTTGTAATTGACAATCTCCGTTTGACAAAACTCCTTTCAATTGTAGTTTTATTTACTCTTTTGTTTCAGTAAGACTATGAGTATTTAGATGCGAATCCAACCTGAATTGTGGCTATGTAGAGGAGGTTGTGATTAATCCTTTCATGTTTGCTACTTCGCTGACTAAGTACGAGGCTAGGCTAGCTCAGGGTTCAAGGACAAAGGTTTGCCGGGTCAAAGGGCAGCACCTCCAAAGCAAAAAGCAAAAATGTAGTCGAAGTTGTTTGACCGCCCGAACAGTCAATTGTGTGCTTGAGTGAAGAAAATGATCATTTAGTATTTTTGCAGAGTGCTTGAACTTCTGGGAAGAAAGTTTTACTACTCGAGCGGAGAAAGTTGCGCTCGAGCGTCAGCTTTATATGTTTTGCATTGTTTTTAGTCACACTACTTGAGCGGTCTCAGGCAATCATGTTTTCTATAAAGTGCATTGTTCATTGCTTTTAGCGTTTAGTTGCCTAGATTTTCAAAGGAGAAGAAAAACAAAGTGTTTTATATTGGAGGCTTTTTTATATGAGTATTCTTAGCTTTTAGAAAGTGCTCGATTAATCAACAAACTTCAAATTGTCGAACATCAAGGGTTGGTATTATTGTTTCGTTTAAAAAAGAGAGAGTTGTTCTTCGGTAGATTCCGAGAAACTTGGGTCTAAAATTTTGGTGGATTCCAAAGTGGCTTATTGTTGTGGATTTGACATCAATGTTATGGATTCAACATTGGACAAGACAATTCCGAGGTAAAGATAGTGGTGGAATAGGTACATTAGGGTCAGTTCAATTAAGGTATAGATTTGCTAAGTAATTGAGAGTACATTTGTGTAAATTCATTTGTGTCTTCTTAGTGAATTGTTTTGTAGCTTTGGCCCGTCAGTCCAATTGTGATTTTTTTTAGATTAAATTGTTATGTCGATTTGTCTTTGATTGTTTGATTAGAATTATTATTTATTGTTTAAAAATTAAAACATAATCACAAATTAATATGTCAGAGATTTTTTTTAGAATTTTCACATTAGTTACAAGTAACATCATCATTTCAATCTTTCGCAAGATCATTTGTAAAAGTTTATATTAAAAGAAATTATAATGAATATTTAAGTTTCATACTTAATATTAATTCAAAAATTTATGATTATTTTGTTGTTGATTATAAAAATTTTAAAAAAAATCAAAATCATAACTAACAAATATCCTAGTAAATTAATTTTCTGATTCCACTACCGTGTATGTATGTGGTTGACCTCAAAAAAATCTACCAACACCATATACACATTTTTAACTGACTCTTTTGTTTCTTCATTCCAACCAACAAATTCACTATGTTCATTTCTTGTTAATTTTTTCAAGTTGAAAAAGTCATGCATGATATTCCCAATGACAATTGTGGTGTACCCTTTTTGTTCACTTTTAGTCCCATAATACTCATCATATCAACAAATTTTTGTTTTATTTTATTTTTTATAAGGCTGTTTGGAGCTTCAATATTTTTAAAGCATGTAGGTTGGACAAGACAATATTTTCATAAAATAGAAGGGGAAAAAATATAGGTAGTAATATCAAAGATGAAAGTGGTACGACATAACCATCTCCACAAATGCATATCATCAGCTAGCTAGTACAGGGTACAAACACTACAAAGCAACTAACAAATAACATGAGCTCTCCTGCTAGTACTAACTGATCATACAACATTGACCCAAAAAACAAGAATAAGATCAAATGACAATGGGCTCTTATTTAATATATCTCTATATAACCATGTATAGTAAAGTACTATAGGAAGTGATCACTCAGATGGAATGAGGAGATGGTGCAAGTTTGTGGATTGGCTGGTGGGGACCGTGTCCGTGTCCGTGTCCGTGTCCCCATCCTTGTGGCTTCTCTGACGGAGTTGGAGCAGGAGGCATCACCTTCCTCGGTGGCTTGTGCAAGTCTTCGCCATGCTCCATCGGAGGGTGAGCAGGGTGGTGACCATGAGTTGGTGGCATCTCTCCTTGGGAGGTAGGCCCATTGGGGTTGGAGCCATGTGCTCATGAGGGTGTGGCTTCATGTAATCACCAAGTGAGGGAGAAGTGAGAACCACCACTGCAAGTAACAAGACCAACAAGCACTTGGGAGACATTTTGAAGCTGAGTTTGGTAAGTAGAATCAATACTTGGTGATATTGCTGTACTTGGTGAAATGGTGTGTCCTTTTATAATGATTTGGAGCCCATCTTGGCATGACACGTGTGACCATATCTTGGCATGACACTTGTTAGCATTAGCCTATATATATATATTTTCTCTCTGTTCCTATACGGAAATTCTTTGGAGTTTGGTTTTGGATGGACTTTTTCAATGTGAAATCAGTGTGTTCTGTTGAGAAACCAATTTCTGTCTTGGAGAACATTGCTGATTGGTGATCCTAACATGAATCGAGGCGAAATTGTAGAAAAAAGAAGATACTGCGTTTCAAACAAACATACATAGGATTGTTGTTGTTGTTGATGTTGTTATTGATGCTGTTATCTCTATAAGTCTGCTGGAGTGGAATTTCAGATCATCTCAATTTGAAAATATTTTTATCATGCATGGTTAGCAAAGTCATTGATTGACATTGCCTAACTTTGACATTTTTTTCTTTCCCATTGGTGATGGTGAGCAGCATAGCCCCTGTTTGATTAAAAATTTAAAATCAAAAAATAGAAGTAAAAGATATTCATCTTTCAGTTTTCTAATAATTAATATTTTTTTAACTTGTTTGAGTTATTTTTGCTTAATAGGGATGTTTATGAGTAAAAAACACTCCTTATTTAAGCTATTTTGTTTTGAACTTGAGAGGGTGCTGGGCCTCTAAGGAGCCTGTGGGGGTGTTTTTTGAATTTATTCTGATAATCCGAACCGTTCATACTGCAAAGTTCATTAATTAGATCATTTATAAAAAAAAAATCAAGTTAATTAGACATCGATAACTTGTAACAAGATAACATTTATGTTTAAAAAAATAAACAATTAACATAATTTTAGTAGTTTTTTTAAAAACAATTATGATCTTGGTTAGGCATGCCCAATTAAACTACATAAATAGTCTTGCAAGACAAAATAAACAATAAGTGAAATAAGTTGGACCAAACTATCCCATAGTTATACCCAAAAAGTAAAAAATAAAATAAAAAAATTAATGCTATAATCATCATCTATTTCAATCATTGTTACTTGCCATCGGAAGTATCAATTTAGTTGTCAATATTTGGTAAAACTCATTACACCAATATTATGAGCATAAATAAAAATATGAGTATAGTATGATATAAAAATGTGACGCGTAGAGGTAGAAGAAGAAGAAGAAAAAAAAAAAAAAAAAAGTGCATACAAACTCGTTGTTATCAAAGGTATATATGTACATATAAAACATCCACATAGGAAGTTTTTGCCAATAATATTGTATAGTCTTGGATAAATTACACTATTGATCTTTTTTAGTATGAACAAAGTTCCATTTTAGTTCTTTATAGTTTTAATTTGAACAATTTGAATTATATACTTACAAATTTGTTATAATGCGATCTCTTGGTACCATTACTATTAGAATTTTGAATAAAAAAATTTCACGTGCAAAATTAAAGATATCAAAATAAAATTAAAATGAAATTACAAAACCACCAATATAGTAAATAAATTACATTGATAGTCCTCATATCTATCTATACTATATATTAAGCTAAAGAGGGTTTTTAACCCCAAACCTTATGGGAGCTTCAATCTCTCAATCTAAATTTTTGATTTTTTGATTTTAAAAAAAAAATCTTTACATTTATTAACTTCTCCCAACCTCCAAGTCTTACCCTCATAAAAACACTTTAATGCATTAAGAACAAGCATAAATTCTATTTTTTGAAATCCAACACATATGAATTTCTTGAAAAATCCAACACATATGATTATTATCAAAATATTAAATTTTAATATAATATAATTTTAAAAAAAGACATTTAATTTCTTGAAAAGTCTAAAACATATGATTATTATCAAAATATTAAACTTTAATATAATATAAAAAAGGAAAAAAAGTAGACATCTAAAAAAAAACCATTTAAAAATCACAATTCACATATATAGATAATTGTAGACACAACTGCATAATATAAAAAAGAAAAAAAAGAAGACATTAAAAAAAAAAACATTTAAAAATCACAATTCACAAATAAATACACTTATAAAAAAATACACTTATCTATACTATATATTAAGTAAAAAGGGATTTTTAACCCTAAGCCTTGTAGGAGCTCCAATCTCCCAATCTAAATTTCTTGATTTTTTTATTTTAAAAAAAAATCTTAGCATTTATTAACTTCTCCCAACTCCCAAGTCTTACCCTCATAACAACACTTTAATGCATTAAAAGCCTTGTGGAAGTTTCAATCTCTCAATCTAAATTTTTTGATTTTTCGATTTTAAAAAAAAAATCTTAACATTTATTAACTTCTCCCAACCTCCAAGTCTTACTCTCATAATAACACTTTAATGCATTAAGAACGAGCATAAATTCTTTTTTTTTTGAAATCCAACACATATGAATTTCTTGAAAAGTCCAACACATATGATTATTATCAAAATATTAAACTTTAATATAATATAATTTTAAAAAAAAGATATTTAATTTCTTGAAAAGTCTAAAACATATGATTATTATCAAAATATTAAACTTTAATATAATATAAAAAAGGAAAAAAAGTAGACATTTAAAAATCACAATTCACATAAATAGATAATTATAAATACAATCCATGCATAATATAAAAAAGAAAAAAAAAAGAAGACATTTAAAAAAAAAATTTAAAAATCACAATTCACAAATAAATACACTTATAAAAAAATACACTTATCTATACTATATATTAAGCAAAAAGGAATTTTTAACCCTAAGCTTTGTAGGAGCTTCAATCTCCCAATCTAAATTTCTTGATTTTTTTATTTAAAAAAAAAAAAAATCTTAGCATTTATTAACTTCTCCCAACTCCCAAGTCTTACCTTCATAACAACACTTTAATGCATTAAAAGCCTTGTGGAAGCTTCAATCTCTCAATCTAAATTTTTTGATTTAAAAAAAAAATCTTAATATTTATTAACTTCTCCCAACCTCCAAGTCTTACCCTCATAATAACACTTTAATGCATTAAGAACAAGCATAAATTCTTTTTTTTTGAAATCCAACACATATGAATTTCTTGAAAAGTCCAACACATATGATTATTATCAAAATATTAAACTTTAATATAATATAATTTAAAAAAAAAGATATTTAATTTCTTGAAAAGTCTAAAACATATGATTATTATCAAAATATTAAACTTTAATATAATATAAAAAAGGAAAAAAAGTAGACATTTAAAAATCACAATTCACATAAATAGATAATTATAAATACAATCCATGCATACTATAACAAAGAAAAAAAAGAGCAGACATTTAAAAAAAAAATTTAAAAATCACAATTCACAAATAAATACACTTATAAAAAAATACACTTATCTATACTATATATTAAGCAAAAAGGAATTTTTAACCCTAAGCTTTGTAGGAGCTTCAATCTCCCAATCTAAATTTCTTGATTTTTTTATTTAAAAAAAAAAAAATTCTTAGCATTTATTAACTTCTCCCAACTCCCAAGTCTTACCTTCATAACAACACTTTAATGCATTAAAAGCCTTGTGGAAGCTTCAATCTCTCAATCTAAATTTTTTGATTTTTTGATTTAAAAAAAAAATCTGAATATTTATTAACTTCTCCCAACCTCCAAGTCTTACCCTCATAATAACACTTTAATGCATTAAGAACAAGCATAAATTCTTTTTTTTTTTTGAAATCCAACACATATGAATTTCTTGAAAAGTCCAACACATATGATTATTATCAAAATATTAAACTTTAATATAATATAATTTAAAAAAAAAGATATTTAATTTCTTGAAAAGTCTAAAACATATGATTATTATCAAAATATTAAATTTTAATATAATATAAAAAGGGAAAAAAAATAGACATTTAAAAATCACAATTCACATAAATAGATAATTATAAATACAATCCATGCATAATATAAAAAAGAAAAAAAAAGAAGACATTTAAAAAAAAAATTTAAAAATCACAATTCACAAATAAATACACTTATAAAAAAATACACTTATCTATACTATATATTAAGCAAAAAGGAATTTTTAACCCTAAGCTTTGTAGGAGCTTCAATCTCCCAATCTAAATTTCTTGATTTTTTATTTTAAAAAAAAAAATCTTAGCATTTATTAACTTCTCCCAACTCCCCAAGTCTTACCTTCATAACAACACTTTAATGCATTAAAAGCCTTGTGGAAGCTTCAATCTCTCAATCTAAATTTTTGATTTTTTGATTTAAAAAAAATCTTAATATTTATTAACTTCTCCCAACCTCCAAGTCTTACCCTCATAATAACACTTTAATGCATTAAGAACAAGCATAAATTCTTTTTTTTTGAAATCCAACACATATGAATTTCTTGAAAAGTCGAACACATATGATTATTATCAAAAGATTAATTTAATATAATATAATTTTAAAAAAAGACATTTAATTTCTTGAAAAGTCTAAAACATATGATTATTATCAAAATATTAAACTTTAATATAATATAAAAAAGGAAAAAAAGTAGACATCTAAAAAAAAACATTTAAAAATCACAATTCACATATATAGATAATTGTAAACACGATCCGTGCATAATATAAAAAAGAAAAAAAAAAGAAAACATTTAAAAAAAACATTTAAAAATTACAATTCACAAATAAATACACTTATAAAAAATACACTTATCTATACCATATATTAAGCAAAAGGATTTTTAACCCTAAGCCTTGTGAGAGTTCAATCTCCAATCTAAATTTCTTGATTTTTTTATTTAAAAAAAATCTTAGCATTTATTAACTTCTCCCAACTCTGCAGCCCAAGTCTTACCTCATAACAACACTTTAATGCATTAAAATAATAGCAATTACATATACCCCCCGAGCTTTAGCAAAATTACAAATACCTCCATGAGGTTTGAGAAATTACAGATACCCCTTGAAGGTACTACTTGCATAACAAATTAGGGAGCAAATTGTTATGAAAATATAAACCTCAGGGGATATGCATAATTTTTGAAACCTCGTGAGGTATCTATAATTTTCGAAACCTCGAGGGTATCTCTAATTTAGTTAAATCTCGAGGAGGTATATGTAATTTGCTCCTAAAAACAAGCATAAAAAATTTCTTTGAAACCAACACATGAATTCTTTGAAAAGTCTCTCATAATAATATTTTAATTCATTAAGAACAAACATAAAAAATTTCTTGAAAAGTCCAACACATATGATTTATTTCAAAATATTAAACTTTAATATAATATAATAATAAAAAAGACATTTAATTCATTAAAAAGTCCAACACGCCATACATTATTATCAAAAATATTAAAAGTTTAGCCTATAATATAATATATAGTATATATTTAAAAATTATAATCACATATATAAATAATTATAAATACACCTCGCGTAAATTATATCACCTAGATGACATGTGCTAGTATATATATATGGCTGAATTCCAATTTTATTGCTGTGCTTCAAGGTTTTTTGCCTGCCTACTTGATTCCAAAGTAATGAAGAAATGTCAATCTAAGTTTGATTACTTTTTTTGACTTT